>JABEVN020002107.1:0-22554 GCA_013146195.2 Codonopsis lanceolata
CATCGGATGATTAGGTTTGCATTGGGTCGAGCAAAGACGTTAAACAAGTGCGCTAGGTGGGAGGCAACCCACTATGATGAATTTTATTTGCTTTTTGTAGTTAATTTAAATATGATATTCCTCCGCCTTATTTAATTTAGACATTTAATTTATTAAATATGCCAATATTCAAGTTTGGGGAGAAAAGCATCGTAGTGTTGTATTTATATGTTGCTAATATTTTTAGTTTAGAGTTTTCGTAGAATTTTTAGAATGCAGTGAACGAACGTAACGGAACTTAATGACGGACCAAATTATAAACCGCTAAAAGGATGAAAGAAAAACAAAGGAAGCATGATTCGCCTTACCTTATGACGTATGTTCCTAATACCTTGCGACCACAAGGTCCCTTTAAATACGAAACATGATCGTCATGCAAAGTACGAGGGAATTTGACGGTACCTCAAGGATCTAGGTATAAGAGACCATGGCCGCAAGGTCCTCTATATACAGATTGCAGCCAGCGGTAACAACCGAAAATATCATCCTTCTTCAAAAGCAGCCAGCCAGCTTTCCTCCTCAAAAATCCTAAGCTCCCCAAGATTCGACAAAGACCAAGGTGCTCTCCCTTCAACCTTCCTTCCTCCATTACCCTCCATTCAAGGTTTGAAGACAGCGAAGCCTCCATTTATTCCGGCGACAAGCTTCAAACTCCGGCGACCCTTCATCTTCAAAGTGTGCAAAAATCCAGTAACTTTCACCCTTTCTTTTAATTTTTGACGTATAAAAATTATTTGCATGCTAGGGTGCTAGAGTAGTTTACGTAGAATTAAAATTTTTGCATGCTTTAAGTTGATAGGTTGAATTTTTAATTTTTAAAAGAGTAGATTTCTTGCCCTTAATTTTTGTGCACAAACATAGATGGCCCCAAACGCAGAACACCTCCTCTTCTCGCCTGCCGAAGAAAACGAGGAGCAAGTTCTTGACCACACCTGTTTTATTAGTTTTGAGGCATCGGAGAGCTACACCGCGAAGCTCTCTAAGTCCTTGATCCCTGAAAGGAGATTTAAGGCTGCTGAATTTGGCCTCCACAACAATTTTAAAGCTCGTAGGTGGGGTATTGTAATTAAGTCTCCTGACAAGGCAATCGTGCCCATTGTCCGTGAGTTCTATGTTAATGGCCGCATTAGCATGATGGTGGGGTTATAGAGGTCGTTAATGTTAGGGGCATAGGCATTAGTTTTACGTCCCAAAGCGTTAACCTTTACTATGGCACCTCTAACTTTGCGGAGGATGCCGATGACTATAGCCGCCACCTTTCGCCCATGTTCCCCGAGGTGGTCAATGCGACCATCTCAATGCTCGGTGTGGTTTGGACCCAAAACCGTAACCCACCATTTGGTCCCCACACTATGGAGGAGTCTTTTGTTGGCACACGCCGTGGCCGTGTTCAAATTCATTAGCTCCCGCCATGCCTTCCACCAACACACGGTGACTGGGCTGAGTCGTCCCGATCACACCATATTGACCAACGGGTCTATCGATGTTGGCCACCCGATCAACAGCCAAATTAAGACCCTAATTAGAGGTATGACACCAACAAGCTCTAGCTCAACTGGTACGCTCACTTCTCTTAATCTGGAGAGGTTGGGTGTTCGAGTCTCACTAGAGACACCCCTGACTTTACAACTCTCTAGAGAGGTCAGTGTTCAAGCCTCTTCGGAGGCATCGGTGTTGTTAAAGCCTTATCCAAAGGCCCCATTTAGCTACTCACTTATCTTAACGGAGAGGTTGAATATTCAAGCCCTACCTGGAGGCACCACGGGACTTAACTACTCTCAACCGAGAGGTCGGGTGTTCAAAGCCTCACCTGAGGCACCATTTGTTCGAGCCACACCAAAGGCATCATATATATATAATTGTAGCCTTTCAAGGCATTAAAAATAATTTAAAAAAATTAAGGGTTGGGGTACGGTCTATGTCCCCTCCAACCTTTAAAAAAAATAAATTAGAGGTATGACAAATGCGGGGTTCGCGTTCCTGCATTTGATTACCCGACTGTGTAAGGACGCTGAAGTCAGGTGGACTCCAGATTTGGAGAGGCTGAAGAAGGTGCCCGCTTTTACTCGAGCAATTTTGTTTAAGCACGCTCGCCAGCCGCGAGAGATGGTTCCCCACGAGGAGGAACCCGAAGAGGAGAAGGAGGACCCAGGGATCTCCAGCAGGGAGGAGATTGCCCTCGAGGTTGATATGATAGAAGCGGCGGATTGGCTCTCATGCGTCTTGGACCAAGAAGATTTGTTTGGTTGGGTCAACCTAGTGGGGCAAAATGTCTCCAACTATTTTGGGATGCCACCTGGCACGATCCCCGAGTTTCGTCCTCATTCGTTATTTCCTCCCGACTCATCGTGAGTCGAGGCCCAAGTTTCTTCCTCTTTCATTAGGTGGGCCTGCTATGTCCTTTTTATATTTGTCCTTCCCCCATCAAGCCTCTCATATGATCCTCAATTTTGGGGACAAAATAGAAATTAAGTTGGGGGGGGGGGATTCTAAGCCCAGAGTCTTAGCAGGTCTTAGCCTAAGGAGGAATGGAGTTGGGCTACGTTTTTAGGGTGGGGAAAAATTTCTTTTCCCTCTATCGTGTCTTCTCCTCACCCGCCTTTCTTGCTTTTGAATTTTTCTTGTTTTCAGAGATATTGCCTTGACCAAAATACTATAATTTTGGATACTTGTGGATTCCCCTCACGGGGATCCATCATCTCCAATTTTCTTTTAAAAAAAATAATAAAAATAAAAACAAAAAAATCAAAAATAAAAAAAAATATTTTAATTAAAAAATTTCTTCCTCGAGTCTTTAGGTGTGGTAGTACTAGTCGATGAGGAGTTAATGCAATGAACCATATAACTTGTCCGTAGATCCTTCTAGAATTTACTTAATTTTGCGAAATTCTTACTTTTCTCCAAATTCTTCATGCACCTACACCAGTCATAATTATGGATTGATTAGAATAGTTTTATAAAGTTTATAGCACCCATTTCATTTCAACAAGATATGCACAAGAATATGAAGAATAGCTGTCCGAACATGATTGTTGCATTAAATTGTAACTTAGGATCAATTGCATGATAGTTAGATCCCTTGGATTTTTCTCACTAATATATCTCAAGCACATTTTCGAACCGTGTCTGCATGTTAGTCTCGATTGTCCCTACCATCTGTCTTAGAGAATGCTTATGTGAAATCCAGTGATGCTAAACATTCAACCCCACAATTCCCATAGTGGATATGATATTTTGTGTGTCTTACTTGCTTTAAAAACTGCATGAGCATTTGGCATTAAGAAATGATTTAGGCCATCGTTGGATCGTTTGAGCCTAAATATTCCCTGACCTTTACTAAAAATATCCCTAGTGCCCCCTTTTGAGCCTAATTAAAAAGAATGGAGTGTGCTAAGCACACATTAAACCCCCATTCGACATCGTTTCTATTACCCACATTAACTTAACCCTAAAAGCCTATACACATTTAGCCTACCTTTTGAGAGAGTAGGATGTGGGTGGAAAATTAATTTTATGGGACCATTTGTTTCAGTCAAGCAAGTTTTCTGAAGACTTCTTCTTCTCGAAAAAAAAATTAGATCGACGAAAAATGAAATGGGAGAAGAAGAGTGCAAGTAGATTCAAATGAAAGCATAGCTTTCAAAAACAAAACATGTTAGAAAAATGATGCTGAGAAAAATGATGAGATATTTTTAGCTTGATATATTGTACAAAACAAGTTTTGGGGGGGGGGGGAAGGGAAAGAAGAAAACTGAAAAGTAAAAGAAAAAGAAAATACCCCCCCCCCACTTGTAGTCTTTGCAGGTCCTAGCCTAAAAAGGGAAAACTTCCTTTTGCTTGGAAGTATGAGGGATAAAGGGTAGTCTTACGCTCTCACTTTGAATTCCAATCCCTTTCCTTCAAAGCTCCCAACACCATGGCCTTACATTACAAGCTAATAAAGACCTAATGATCTTCTTGCCAATGCTTGTGTGTGTTTTCTTTGCTAAGTAAGTCATATATAATTGATCTAACACTTCATATTCATAGTATTCACCACAGCTCACTGTGTTAGCATAATCTTAGCTATTACAAGTAATTGGGATAGGAGAGCATTGTATGTCAAACATAGAAGTGTATGGGATGGATGTATAAGTTTTTGAAATCCTTGGCAATCTCTCTTTCTATAATAGACCGGGTTTGGATGGTAGATCTCATACTTTATGATGCATTGGCTTTAATTAAATTTTGATTTTCATATAAATGTGGTGCTTAGCTTAATAAAACTGTTTTAGTTGAGATATTCTTTAAGACTGGTGATCACACACACACACGAAGAAATTAAGACTAGTAGCAGTTTTGAGTAAAAGTCAGTTGGTTTTATGTGATTAAGTCTGCATATATGTGGTGAGCATCGGACTAAGACTGCTTTGTTATGCCATGCTATTATAACTTGAGGTTGAGCCAAAAAGATTTTTGTTTTTATTTTTAGTTTAGTTTTTATCTGCTTTTGTATTTATCAGTTTTTGTATTTATCTGCATAGTCGAGTCACTCGTTAGAGTCTCCTTGAGTTTGTGGGTTTCTAAAGGAGCGTATATAATGTCACCCTCCAAAAATATTTTCGTTATTTTATTTAAATGCTTTTGTATTTATCAGTATTGTTTACTCGTGGACGAGCAAAGTTTAAGTTTGGGGATATTTGATCGATGTATTTTATACGTCGATTTCATATACTTTTATGACTTAAATTGAGCGATTCCACGAGGTTTTTGGCTACTGATGTGTGTTTTTCAGTGATTTTATGAGTTTCAGGTTTTTAGGTGAAATTATACAGATTATAAGGCTCTTTGGTGAAAATTCCAAGAAGGGGCCAAAGTGTAAATTGAAGAAGAAACGGCAGAAGACCAGGACTGGACACCTTGCGGCCGCAAGGTGTATTCTTTTTTTTTTTTTTTGGAGAAGCAAGGCGGCACCTGCGGAGATTTATTGAAATAAAGAAAAGGTACAAACTAGAAGGGGACAACCAGCCTTGCCCTTATAATGGGAGGACGGAGGAGCCTAACCTCGAAAAGGAGATACAAGATAAAGAAAGGCAAAAAACTTCTAGTAACATGAACAACTTGTCCATAGCAAGCAACTGTTTGATCTCTCCAGGAACATCCGTTATTGACATAAAATTCTTGCACCTTTTATGCTGATGAGCAATACTAGCCAGTCGATCCGCCACCCGATTTTGTTCTCTGTAAACATGAGAAATGCTGAAATTTCTAGATAAACTTCTGCACTTTCGGAATTCATAAAGATGTTGCCAAGGAGCTTGGTGATTATGCATAATAACATTAACCGCCACAAGAGAATCTGTCTCTACGTTTACATTATGCAAGCCCAACGAATGACACAACTGAAGGCCGTCACAAAGGGCCCGGACTTCAGCTTTCATGTTGGTGCCAGAGCCGTAGTAATTGGAGAAAGCAGTAATGAGAAAACCTTGATCATCCCGAATAGCCCCACCTCCCGTGCACACCCCATCTCTAGATAAGCCATCCGTATTAAGCTTAACTTTGCCAAGAATAGGAGGAATCCATTTGAGCCATCTCCCTTTCTGAATACATGGAATTTTCACTTGGATAGAAATCGAAGATAAACACATAGATGCTCGAGGACTGTTAGAAGCTTTCGGCTTATAGGAAACAGCCATGTCTCGGAGATCGCACAGAATTTTCTGGAAGATAATATCCACCTTCATAGGATTATTTTCAAATAAATCACAGCACCTTTCTTTCCATATCTCCCAACAGGTGAACACAAAAACTCCCAAATGGCACGCCTTTATTTGCCGTCGAAAAGATCCCTTAGCCCAAATTGTGAAGAGTTGCTGTAAACTGTTAGCCGCACAGCCCATCTGGAAGGTCGAAGCAAATCTGGTCCATAGAGATTGAGCAACCTCAGAATGAACAAAAAGATGTTGGACAGATTCCTGGCTAGGCCAAAGACGACAGCAAACACACTTCGAGACTATCGGAATATTGCGAGACTGAATGTTTAAATCAACCGAAAAAGGATTGTTGAACAGCTTCCAAACAAAACAACTGATTTTAGGAGGGATCCATGGTTGCCAAATCTTCTTGGCCCAACTAGGAGAAGGATGTTTAAGACGGAAATAGTTCCAGTAAGCTGCCATGTCGAAGGCACCCGAACTGGTTAGGGTACAAACTAGTTTATCGGGCATGTTTGAGACGCAAGAAATCCTCTTGATTTCCTCAAAGTGAACTGGATCTATCAAATGCGCCAAGTCATCAAAATTATTAAGGCCATTGCAGACTAAGAGAGATCTGTCCACTCGAAGAGGACCACCCAGCCGTACTCCACACCAATTAGAGTCCCAAAAAGAGACATGACCATGGCCTATAATCCAGCGAATGACTTGCTGTAGCTGCCACATCTGCCCCATGATAGCTTTCCAAGGAAGAGAAGCATTCCGGGTTTCATTGAAGCCATGAACCCCTCCATACTTTTCCCAACAAAACTTAGCCCAAAGGCTATTCCTTTGCATAGCAATCCAAGCTAGCTTGGCGTGTAAAGAATCCATGACTTCCTTTAGAGGACGAATGCCGAGGCCACCTTCTGATAAAGGCCGACATATCTTATTCCAAGCTAGCCAATGAATCCTATGTTCCCCATTTGCTCCCCAAAGGAAGTCTGCCATCTTCTTTTTGATACGGTGAAGGATAGAAGACGGGATAGGGAGGGCTGCCATAGAGTAAACCGGAATGCTTCCAAGAATGGATTTAATGAGAGTAACTTTAGCTCTCATCGATAAGATTCTAGTCTTCCAGCCGTTGATATGATTAGTCACCCGTAATTCCAAATATTTAAAGTAAACTCTACGCATTCGGCCTTTAAACAGGGGAAGACCCAGATACTTCATAGGCCAGAAACGTTGATTGCATCCTGACCAACGAACAATTTGAGCAGCCCTTCGACTGGAGCAATGCTTGGAACAATAAAAACCGCTTTTTTGCATATTAATCAATTGACCAGAACTTTGTTGATATGAATCGACTGGAGCAATGCTTGTTGATAAGATTCTAGGCTTTTTTGTATTCTACCTTGCCTCCGCAAGGTAGGCAGTATGTCAGAGTTTCAAGCCCCGGGAATATCAAGGACCTTACAGACGCAAGGTGCCTTATACCTTGCGACCGCAAGGTGGTCAGAACTCAAAATTTTGGGTTTTCACTTCAGGCCAAGAGATCTAATCCCCCTACAACTCCATGATATAAATAGAGTCCGATAGCCAAGGCATTAGGACGGCCAGAAAGTAGTTTTCTACAGCTTTAGAATAGGATTTAGTGTGTATAACATAATTACTTGTTGTAATTACAAGGATTGAAGATCGATTCATGTATTCTATCATCTCCTTGTGCTGTTCATCTTCAAGGATGAACTAATCACCCATTAATCTAGGAGGTGGGAGGTAACTTGTATCGAGTCTATGCTTTAATTGTATTCTTATTCATTCAATTCTTGTTGATTGTGGTGTTTATCAATCCCTTTATTATTTCACTTAGAAAAAATGAATGTAATCGTGAATAATAAAGGCCTAGAGGTGCGGATAACTGCATGATCAATGTGCATATGTCGTACACTGGCTCACCATCACAATAAATTGAACCTATCGATGCACGAGAGTGATAAGTTAGGGTCAGGTTCCATATATGACCTAAGTGACAGTTAGATCATATGTTCTTGTGCCTAGGATATAGAATGGATGAATTATTTGAAGATGGAGACTGAACGGTAATTCAACAGGCTATATCTATATTTTGTAAACGAGCCCAAGAGATTGAATGATACTTTATTATAATAAGCATAAAGGAGATACTAGTGAAACCCTAATCCTAGATTTTCCTCCACCATAAGATCTTCAAAAATTGTGATTGCTGCTAATTAGTTAAACACTAGAATAATAATTAGTTTAGATTAAAATTAATATAAAAACCCCCTTAGTTTAATAATTTGCTACCTATTATCGTACTATCTGTGATCTTCTTGTCTGTGTGGTTTGACCCTTGCTTCCCAAAACTATTCTACAATAGTCTTGTCCACTTGCAAGGAAATAATTAAAATAAGACATCGATTACTGAGCTACAAACAAAGAATGGTTTTGGGGGAAACAAGGGGGGTAGAGGTAGCAAGTAATAGTAGATAGAATGTACATGCAATAAATGCATAATCTAAAATGTCTTAAGCAGTCATTCCTAAGTTGCACCTTAGGATCTTATATTATATTTTGGTATTTTGATGTGAGCTTTTGCCGTGGTTTTTCTTTTCTCTGTTAGTCGAGACTCTGCATGCTGAAGACTGGAGGTCAGATGTTGAGGATTCAGAAAGTGCATTCCCTCCCCTTTTCTCCTGATTTTTTATTTTTTTAAATTTTTTTATTTACTTTTGCCTAGGCTGCCCTTTCGGGATTTCAGCCTAGCGAGCCCTTATTTCTCCTTTTTGTTGTTTTTTTTATGCTCTAACTTTTGCCTAGGCCGTCCTTTCGAGTTTTCAACCTAGCGAGCTGGAGAGGGAAGCAACTGCTAGATATATCGGCTCAAGCATAGTACCTTTTGAGCTTGTCGAGGTTGAAGGGCTGAACAAGATCCTCCCCTTCTTGGTTCGTAAGGAGTACTGCACCTCCTGACCGGATTTCTTTGACAACATAAGGTCCCATCCAAGGAGATTTCCATTTTCCCCTAGTATCAACATAACTAGGGGGTTTTTCTCGAAGTACGAGGTATCCGACTTGGATGTCGCGGACTTTGACTTTTTTATTGAAGGCTCGGGCTATTCGCCTTTAATATGCTCGGGTGTGTTCTAGGGCCAGCAGCCGTCGTTCATCAATTAGGGCTAATTCTTCGCATCGCCCTTTGACCCAGTCAATTTCTGATATGCCGGATTCCATCATCACTCTTAATGACGGAATTTCAACTTCAATGGGCAGCACTGCCTCCATGCCGTATGCTAGAGAATAGGGGGTAGCCCCAGTGGGTGTGCGGACTGAAGTGCGGTAGCCCCAGAGGGCTAGTGGCAATTTTTCTGGCCAATCTCTTCCTGTGTCAACCATTTTTCTGATAATATTTTCCAGTGTTTTATTGGCTGATTCAACGGCACCGTTTGCTTGCGGTCAGTAGAGGGATGATTTATGCCTTTGAATTTTGAATTCGTCGAGTAGACGATTCACATCCCCTTCGAAATACGTGCCGTTGTCGGAGATGATTTCGAAAGGTACTCCATATCGATATATGATGTTGGTCCGGATGAATTCGGACACCTTTCGAGCATTTAGAACTTTATAGGAAGAGGTTTCCACCCACTTCGTGAGTAGTCACTCGCGGCTACCGTAACATATTCATGGCCATTGATCCCTTCGTGAATTTGGCCTATGATGTCGATTCCCCAAGTTGAAAAGGGCCAGGCTATGGAGTTATATAAGATGCGGCGGGTCGCATCGTTTGTGTTTGCGAAACGCGGCAACGCTGGCATTTGTCGCAATGACGCACCCACCGAATACAGTCGGTTTCTAGTGTACTCCAATAGTACCCTTTGTCGGATGACTTTTTTAGATAGCATATGGCCATTCATGTGGGGCCCGCAGGTACCACCATGAAGCTGGTCCATGATCTGCTCGGTTTTTGCTTGGTCGACGCATAATAGATTCAGGCCTTGATAATGCCTTTTATACAGGCTGCCACCGCTAAACATGAATTTCGATGCCCATCTCCGTAGCGAAACTTTCCCTCTTTTGTCCAGGTTGGGAGGATAAGTCCCTTTCTGAAGCAGATTTATTATATCAGAATACCATGGCTCGTAATCTGTTTCAGGAACAACATTGATTTTGAAGCAGTATGCCGGAGTGACCTATTTCCCAACTATGAATGGCTGGACATTAGTTTCAGTGGGAATTTGTACCAGTGATGCTAGAGTGACCAATGCATCGACGAATTGATTTCTATCTCGCAATAAGTAATAAAACGAGATAAAATCAAATTTAGCGGCCAGTGCTGTAACACCCCGCCCCTTCGTTAGCTCGGTTTACGTGCTTTACTTGCACTTCTTCCTTTGTTGACTGTATGATTGGTTTGCGAGAAGGTCTAGATATGTATGAGAGACCACATTGAGACCAAAAGATTATTAAGAGACTCCATATAGTTGTTGACTTGCTAAAGTCACAAGTCGTGACTTCGGCGATAGCCTGAATGCGACGATTGAGGGTTTGCTAGCGTTTTTTGTTCGTGACCTCGGTTTGGGTCCTAGACCTCTATAAGATGGTTTATTAACATGTTTAGATGTATTAGACTTCAAGTTGGAGGTGTTCCTTAAGTCTATCGATGATTTGGAAGCTTTGGAGATAGCGTTCGTCTCTATCGTGTAGTTCGGGGATTGAGTCGTGTAATCATCTCTCCTTTGGGATTCTTATTTCCCTAGTTGTTATTCAACTTTATAGAAGTATTTAAGCTTCTTCATTAGCCCTTAGACTTGCCTTAAAAGTCCCCTTTCATTGCTCGTTCAATTGCTAGTTCATTCGTCGCTCGCTCCTGGTTGCGTTGTTCGCACCTCTTCCTAAGCTTTCGCCCGAGTTGTTTCGGGAGTTGTTCGGGTGTGTTTTCGACTTGTTTTGAGTTGGGTTAGACCTTAGAATGGTTGCCCATAAGTTTGGGACCATTTAGGACATGTTTAGACCAAGTTCAAAGGTTAACGAGGCGCACGACGATTTTGATCACTAGCCCGCCTCAAAAGCCTCGAGAGCATTGCAAAATCGCCCAAGCCTCAAGATTCCAAGCCCAAAGATCTGGCTTGCCAGTGAGCGCCCGCCTCAACATCGAGGTTACTCCTACGGAATTTTTCCCATGTTTTGTGTTTTGACGAAAAATACCTATCCTACCCTCATTAAACCCCTCTAAACCTTTCCTAACCACCCATACTTAACCCAAATCATGTCCTAACATTAGTTGGAAGTTAATTAAGGTTAGATTAGTGACTGATTACCCCTAATCTCTACTAATTGTATTTGGGAAATGTCTAATGTGCCCTCCTTAATTTGGGGGTATAAATACCCAAACCCCCTTTGTAATTTGCAGAAATCCTCTCATTTCTTCTCCTCCTTCTTACGTATTAGAGAGATAGAGAGTCCAAGGGAGAATCAAGCCCTAGCTTCCTTTTCTCTTCGATCCAAGACGATCCGACCATCCGATTTCCTTCAAACTTCGGAATCTTGAAGCCCTCGACAAGTAGAACAAGTTCACCGTTCGGATTTTGATTCTCTTGAGTTTTCACTCAAGCTAGGTAAGTTACTTCCTTTTGATTTTGGTTCATTGGCCCTAAGGAAAACAACTTATATGCTATTTGTGGGCAATGAACACTTGATATGCTTTGTATGCCCAATTTTGGGGATTTTTGGAAGTATAAACTTGTTAGGAGCATTTGTAAGATGACTTCTATGATTGTTGAAGTATATGATTGTTCTACATCTTGTGTTTCTAGGATTATGAGTATGCTAGAAATCATGTCCATATGTTGCTTGGATTTATTGTGGAAGTATGCCTATGATTGGGGCTTTGGAAGAGTGAACTCACTAGATAACATGGTCTCTTAATTGAAATTATGTGATTTATGGAATGGGTTATGATTTATGTTGGGTTTGTTCTGAATTTTAGGGCTTGAGAATCAAGCCCGAATTATTGGGGAAATTGTTGTTAAATAAAGTGGGTATTAATGTTGAAATTGATGAAGTGCGTAAATGATGAAACTTAGCATTTAGACTCAACGGAGTCTTAATAAGTTTAATAATGTGTTAATGAACTCGGGTTGAAGTCCTACGACATTTGGGTTTTGATTGACTATGATTATGTTGAATTCTTGGATTTTTAGGCTTGGGAAACAAGCCCGGATTATTTTTTGGGAGAATTATTATAAACTTGAATGATGTGTTAGTTTTGGGATTTATGAAATGTGTATTTAATGAAATGTGATATTAAGACTCAATGGAGTCGTTATAGGTTCAATAAGATGTTAGTGAGCCTTAGGTTGAAATCCTACGATGTTCGGGTTTGGTTGGTTTTGATTGTGAGTACAGAGCATCTCGGTGTGTCCCATTTGTGACACCCATGATATAGAAGCTTATTGGGGATTTATTTAGAGCGTGCTCGTTAGGGCACGGAGCATTAGAGACAACCTATGATCTCATATGCCTTTAGGAAATGATTAATTGAATGAGTTCCCTCTTAGGGAATTTGGTCGCGTGCACATGATATCACTTCCGGGGTTTTGACTACGAGTTAGTTTTAGTACCCTCGAGATTGGTTTGAGAAGTCAATTATTTATGACAATTGGGACTAAGGTTGAGTCCGGTGTGCTTTTAAGTGAAACCAAATGCTAAGCCTTGTTTGTGGTTGTTCTTAGACTAAATAATAGTCTTTGATTTAATCTTGAGTAGAGGACTATAGTAGACCTCACGTTGTGATTTATTGAGCTATAAGCTATTCTTGAATTGGTGATGACTTGAGGATTATGAATACCTCAATATGTGGTTTTGAACTAAACTTACAAGTTAGTTGAACATGTTAAGTGTGTACAATTATGTGCATTGTTTATTGGGTTTTGTAGAGCATTATGACCTACTTGATTTGGTGAGTCCTCTTGTGCAGGACATGGTCCTTATTGGTTTATCCAAGTAAATATCTACTTGAGCATCTTGATTTGAGTCCAGCTGGCGTCTTGGTCTTTTTGTCGACAATGGGACGATTCATAGCCTTTGGAAACATTCGCTACGAATCGCCGTATTGGTACCCTTTCTCCTCACTATTTGGCCGATAGTGGGATGTGGTCTCGTATTAGCGCCCCCTAGCCTGATATTGAGCTCCCATTTCTCATCCCAGGGTTGGATGAATGTAACGAGGTACTCATTAAGAAAACTGATGAGTTGTGATCATTTGAGGATTGAAACCCAAAATTATGATCATTTGAGGGTTGGACCCGTGGTTTTAATATTGAGGGCTAGGCCCAGGTCTTGGTTTTACGTGCTTATGTATAAGCACTTATATGAAAGATAACGTGCTATGTGGTTTATGAAGTTTATGTTACAAGATGACTTAATACAAGTTTATTGTTGGTATACTAGTATGATACCATGACTTTATATATGCTTGTGCATTATGCCATGCCACGACATGATATGCCATACTATTGCATTTAGTAACTTACTGGGTCATTATGACTCACTCCGTGTGTTTGTTTTCCTTAGTGTGTGCAGTGATCCCGTTAGTACGCGTGGCGGCTTCGGATAGTGATTTATAGAAGGTGGTCTTCCGGGCTTTAAGCTTGGATTTATTATTATTATGTTATTATGTATCTATGAGACACGAATGTAAAGTTATGTAGACTTTACTTGGGTAGATTATGTTAGTATTTTGTTATCGTATTATTTTGGTAGCCGACTTGTTTGGTCGAGCTGTTGTATCACTTATGAGTTGTTCCCTTTTATTATTCCGAGCATGCTTTAGCTCACACATTCTAGTATTGTAGAGGAATTTTCGAAAACTGTGTTCAACCGATCAATACCCGTCGTTGAGCACAACAAGAAAATTTTCAAATTTTTCGAAAACTGTATTCAATCAACCAAAACTCGTCGTTGAATACGAAAAAAAGATTTTTCTTTTTCCTTCCTTTTTTTATGCCTCTTTTTTTTCAAAAACTGTATTCAACCAGTCAAAACTTGTCGAATTTTTTTTTTCTTTTATTGAAGGTGGAGTAGGAAAACCTTACCTTTCTTACCTTTTCATGCTTCGGCTGCTGCTGCTGATTCAGCTAATTTTGCTATTTCTGCAATTCTTACTTCTTTTGACTCATGCTGGGGACTTTTTTTCAATTTTTTCAATTTTTTTCCTTTTTTCTTTTTTTTTCTTGATGCTTCTCTTTTTTTCTTTTTCGCTTGCATTTTGCATTTGCATTTGCATTTTCTTTTTCTTTAGCACTTTTTTTTATGCATGCTTTATTTTTACAAAATTCTTACCTTTGCTGCTGATTTTCCTGGCTTTTCTGCTTATCTTGCGGCTGACTTGCTAGGGATATGAATTTCCTTTGCTCTTAGATGGATGGCCGCCGAATATGGTTAACAAAATCACTTTTGTTAACTTTCCGTTAAGTCTTAGGGTCATTTTGCAATTTTGGAAATTCGAGGACTTAAGTGCTGAACTTGATTTGCTCGGAGGGGGAAAAGTGAAAATTTCCTTTTTCCTCTTTCACTTCTTACGGGAATGAAGGCAGAAGCCTTCATTTCTCTTCTTTCTTTAGCAGTTTTCCTCCATAGCCGACGAAGGAGCAAGTTTTTTTTTTCATTTTCTTCCATTTCTTCTCATTTTCTCAATTTTCTTCCACCAAATTGTTTGTTTTTCCAAATAGATGACTTCTTCTTCGAGATCTAGGAAGTGAAAGGCGCCAATGCACCTAGATTCAGGTGAAGAGAGGAGGGAACTTCCTCCTTTGAACCAGAATCACGTCGAATATTTCTACTCAACGGATGACTGGGGCAATTTGATCCGCGATTGGCATACGCATGTCTCGAATCTTCAGAATCCCGATGTAAGTATATTATTTCACCAATCAATTTGGTTGATTTCTTCAGATCTGCTCAATTCCTGAACTTCTTCGAACTTTTGGAGTATATCTATGCTTCTTAGGATGCTTATGCATGCAATTTTATTGACTAAAAGATGCAATTTGGTGATGATGCATGAAATTTATGCAATTTATTTTTTTGCGATGCATAATTGAACTAATGGTCACTATTTGACCCTACAATGCATGATTTATATTATTAATGAAAATGGAGCTATATGATGCATGTTTTAGGCCTAAAAATATTTTTATATGCTATATGCCTATGAAATTGACTTTTCGGAACATAATGCAATTTTTTTTTGGCATATTTTCGGACGCATTTTCAGATATATGCATGACAAGACATATATATTTTATCCACAAGAATTCACTTTTATGCATGTCTATGCTGCAGAGATATAATAAATGCCATGTGAATATTTTCTCTTCATGATTGGTGACATTTTATTCTCTTTTTCACTAATGCTATAATGCAGCTTATTGGACAATAAATGCAAATGATAGATGCATATATCATTTTATTTGATGCAAATGCAATGCAGAAAAATTTATGGGATGCTTGCTACATATGATGCATGGGTATATTTCATTTTATCATGCATGCGAGAATACAAAATGCGGTATATATATTCAAGTGCAGAACATACACTTTTATGATGCTTAAAAATGCCAAAATACATATTTGGATGCAAAAAGATGCATTTTTTTTCAAAAAAAAAAACTTTAAATGCACGAATGCATCTTTATTTTTATGATGATGCCGAGAATGCAATTAAGATTTTCTAATCCAATACATATATGTTTTTTTCCTCTTTTTTTTATCTTTATTTTTTTTTTATCTTTTTTTGATTGATATATACATTTTATTTGTGCAAAAATGCAAATGAAAATTCTTAACTACATGCTAAAATGCAATATATGAATGGAAAGAATACATGTACATTTTTTTTTATTTATGATGATGATTTTATTATTATTATTATTATTTTAAAAAGTTGCCTAATGTACTGATATACAAAAAAAAAGGTTTATGCAAATCTTACCTTTCCTCCTTTTTTTTTCTTTTCAGGAGCGCAAGACCTTGAGCCGGGTTCGGGCGAGTTGTGAAATAGTGATGGACATTTTTCATTTGATGCCCGAGCCGGCCTGGGTTTTGGTGGAGGATACAGGCCTTGGGGTATTCATGCGGGCATTTCGTCCCTTCCGCGGCCACATGGCCATTTTCGATATTTTGCGGAACTATTGGTGGGACACTACCCACACCTTCCACTTCAGCTGGGGAGAGGCCACTATGACCCCGTGCAATTTTGCTGCTATCACGGGTATCTCTACCAGCATTGGGCGGACTTTAGAGCCAGATTACACTCTCCGTCACCATCATGACGTGGTGGAGGATCTTCTGGGCTTCGTGCCCGAATATAAAACTGCAGATGAGATCAAAATTGGCAGCGTTCAAAGATGGCTTTTAGGCGAATCTTCTGGGCGAGAATCAATGGGATAGAATAGATGTGGCTCGCGTCGCCAGAGCATTTCTATTTTTTCTTTTTGGGGATGTCACTCTTTGCCAATTCATCCACCTCTTTGAGAGTCTCCCTCCTAGGTTGCCTTCGGGAACTGGACCGTGTGATTGAATATGATTGGGGGCAGGTGGGCCTGGCTGAACTTTATGCCTCCATGGACAGGGCGAGCCGGAATGATTCACCAGTTATGACTGTCTTTGCTCCTGCTTGGGAGGTACATTTCTTTTCTCCCCACTTTCAATTTTTTCTGTTAGCATTTTATATATACACACACACACACACACACACACACATATATATATATATATATATATATATATTTTTTTTTTTATTTTTTTTTTTTTGGCTTTAGCTCCTTCTCTTTTTTTTTCCAGGTGTGGACTTACTCTGTCTTTGATTTTACACCAGGCCCACTACGCAGCAGCGTTTACAGACCACCTTATTTGGCTAAGTTTGTAAACGCAAACCGGAAGAAGAAGGATAGGGACGACCATTTTTTGGAACAACTTGGGCTGCGTGACAGGATAAATAGCTCAACCTCGGGCTCAGTGCATTTAGTTCCTTGGCAAAATTTGGTAGGGCCATATGAGGTCACCCTAACATTGAGCCACTGCCGGATTCTGATGGTGTCGATCATGAATGATTCCTTATACATGGGCGAGCGAGTTAATCACCAACATGTCCTGTACTCGACCTTTCCGGTGGTGCCTCCTGCACCTCCCCCTTGGGTGATCGTTCCAGATCTTCTCCCGAACAGGTACCTTTACCTGTCAAAATTTATCATGTCGCCCTGCAATTATCCGGTCATGCAATATGAGGAGTTTTTTAGGACGATGCTCCATCCTGCCCCTCCTGCCCCTGCGGTTGCCAGACGTGCATCTGATTCATGTGATAGGCCAGAGTCCTCTCACCCAGCTCTTGATGCGCAGTCAGAGTTTTTTATGCCCGACAATGCTTTCTCTACCCTCCGATATCGTCGAGACGGAAGACTTATAGAGCAAGTCTTGCCTGATGCAGATATTCCTGAGGAGTACCGTGTCACTGATCATGCTCGCACAGTATATATCACCACTTTTTTTTTTTTTTAGCATCACTATTTTTTTTAGCCTCATCATTTCTTTTTTTTCTCAAATTGATGCATTTCTTTTGCTGCCTCCACCACCCTCTTTTTTTTTCAGGTTAAGGTGTCGACATACAAGAGGCTGCTGTGGGGCTTCGTTAGCATCAACAAACTTTACCAGCGGCTTATGGATGACTTTCCTTGCCGGGGAAATGATGCTATACGGACTAGGCGCCGATGATGTGAAGATGAAGGCTGGCGGGTCGACTCGCCCTCGGGTGAGAGGTAGAGTTCACAGGCTTAGCGGCGGAACGGGCCCTCGAGTTATGGGAGGCGGTTTTGATAGAGGTCGAGCGTCCTGCGATTATTAGCTCCTTCTACCTGCAGACATTAGTTTTCTCTTTTCTTTTTCTTCTATTTTTTTTATTCGCACCAGAATCCATACAAACATTTATTATGCAATGTAATACTCCCTCCGTCCCTAAATTATCGTCCTCCTTTCCTTTTTTGTCCGTCCCAAAATAATTATCCACTTTGAAACTTACCTTTTTAGAACATCACTTTTACCACTTTACCCTTACTTTTTCACCTTACTTTAATTATGGGCCACATACAAATGGGCTTTAAAGGAAACTACACATTAAACCAATATAAATAATCAAGTCAATTGTTTTTTCTTAATCTGTGCGCCGGGTCAAGCAGGACAATAAATTAGGGACGGAGGGAGTTTAATTTTATATGATGCAAAAATATTAAAAATGCAGACTCAAAATGCATGCATAAAATAAAGCTATACTGATATCTAAGGGTAATGGCACGCTGCATCTCAGAAACAGATTTTAAAAGAATACACCTTCGGGCTCGAGCGGGCATATGGGGAGGAATAGGCAGCCGCCTCTTCTTGTGCTTGGGCGTATAATTGTTACCAAGCTATTCATCATAGCCTATTTTCTTAGCCTTCTTAATTTTCTTCGTGATCAGACAAGAGCGACAGTCGACGGTCGGGGCAGAAAACCTGGACACCAGGCTGTTTCAGGGGGCAGAAATAACAAAGCTGGCGCCACCTATGCATGAAGTGGGCGCCGAGCCTGGTTGGAGCATGGGTGGCGCCCAATTCCTTCTTCTGGGTAATCCTTTTCAGCCACTGTTTGCCACTGTTTGCGAAGAATTCGTCCGTTTCTTTAAATTCACATCCACTGCTTCTTCTTTCGCATTTGCTTTTCCTTGAGCTCGTTCTTTTGCCCAGCTAATCTTCCTTTCGTCAGACAAGCTTTCTATCTTTTTCAAATGGCCACACCAGTTCACACAGCGCTAGAAATAGAGATCTATGAAAATGCTCTTGATTTCTGGATCCTTTCCCTTCGGTCGGACGAGCGTGATTGGTTTGAACATTTTTTTGGATATAGGTGCCTGCTGTCCTGGAGGAATATTGTCATTAATTGGGATATGCTGAGGGGAGCCTCCAGGTTTTGGTCTCCTCAAGACCACCTCTTTAACTTCGGTATGAACGAAATGTGTCCCACCTATGAAGAATTTTGTGCAATGGTGGGGATGGCACCTTCCCGCATTATCGTCGTGCCTTCTCATCAGAGGCGCCCGTATATGGCAATTAGGGAGCTGTTTCGTACCACTCGCCTCGCTACTCCGAGTTTTTTTAATGGAGTAACTTTTAATTTGACTGTCCTTCCTGGAGCCTTTACAGAGTTTAGGGAGGATGACATAAATTACTTGAGGCGTAGGCTATCTGCACTTTTCCTTTGCCTGGTAGGGAGGTAATTGATGGTGGGCCAACCTAGATTCATCGATGTGCAGGTCGTGGACCGTGCATTGCAGGCACGGGATCGCCGGTTAAATATCATTCCGGTGATTCTGGGAGAGACTCTGGCGGGTCTGGATGCTTTTACAGGCGGTGATGAGCTATTCCCTACTAGTAGCCCCATTTTTATCCACATGTGGCTGGAGGAGCACTTTCTTTAGGTGATGGGCCCCGTACCGCATGGAGCAATGTATGATCCAGGGCTTTATGGCTCTCGCGGCCGCTTCCCTCAAACCAACTATTCGAAGTATGATTCGGTTGAGAGCTTCTTTCGCAGGGGCTTTATGGATATAGTCTGGGTGATCAACCACTGGCAGATCCGACGCTTTATCATGTATTCCGTAGAGTATAATCAGGTTGCCATGCTGGGCATCGATGGGACTTCTTTTTACAGAGCCGACATGATCTTGCGCCAGTTCGGGAGAGAGCAGCTTATCCCTGACCCAACCCATCCTATATATCTGGAGGCGGATAATGATAACGGGGACCTGGGTACCACTATCCAGGGAATGTGGCAGCGGGATTTTGATAGGCTGGAGGTGGCCTATTTATTTTCTGATTATATGATTCTCTCCCACGAGTATCTGTCGTGGATTATGGTGGCTGCTGAGGGGTCGTCCCACGTGATCAGGCGTGGACTGAGGCGATTGCTGGGCCACCATATTGCTAGTGGCATAGATGCTCGCCTAATGGAAATAGGCGAGGACATTGATAGTTCGGGGCTGGTTGTCCCCCAGGCCTTGCAAGAGGAATTCAGGCGGGTGCACAATCTTGGTGCCTAGACAGCTCCTGGACCAAATACAGCCAGGTCCTAGCAATGCCCCTGCTAAGCAATGCAAGCGGGCGGCAACCCTGGGGAACAGTGCTGCTCCCCCCCCATTTGGATGGGGCACGACTTTCAAGAATGATGGCAACGGTTTCCTCGGCCGAGCAAAGCAAGCGAGCGGGCGCAAAGATCCTTGGGAGCCAGAGGAGGTTGTTCCTCCTCCTCAGCCTGGATGGGGCACCACCCTTAGAAATGATGGTGTGAGGTTCCCGGGGTGCGACCCGTGCCCCGCGCGCCCTTGGATAGGGGTGCGCGTATGTGCGGATGCGGGACACCACTGCTCTCGTTCCACCCTCCCTTGTTTAGGGGAAGATGAAATCAAAAGTGCGAGAGGAGTGCTGTCTATATTAGCACGTTGGAATGTGCCTCGGTTGCCTCTCGAGTGGATTTTGTATCCAATATGGGAGCCGATGGTTTTCCATATCAGGTTATCCCTTGTTTAGGGATAACAGGATATGGGAATGCATACCCTTCCATTCCCATTCTCCCACTTTTCTTTTCGGGAAAAAAGAGAGTGCAAGAAAGGATATTGTGGCGCCCCACTATGGATTTATTGAAAATAGCCTTATGGCCCATTCGGATCACTATGGGAGCTATAGGTTTCCGCATCAAGTTATCCCTTGTTTAGGGGATACCGGGATATGGGAATGCATCACCCTCCATTCCCGTATCTCCCTTTTTAGGGGAGAACAGAAAGTGCAAAGAGGAATGTTGCGAGGCCCCACCGGATCGAAAGTTTAGAGTCGCCATCTTTATTTTAAGGAAAATAAAGCAAAACCAAATAAAAGAAAATAAACCAGAGAAAAGAAAACGGGTTCGGAGGCTAAGTTACGAGTTGGGAAGGTCTTAGGCACCCAACTCGCCCTTTCGATCTCGAAAATGGTTTTTGGTGAAGTATGCTTATTGTCACATTTATTTAGCAAATAAATAAGGTATTATAATGACAAGGGAAATTTAAACAAATACATTCGTGGCCACATTATTTACGGACTCACAATTGTCTCCTTCCAATAATTACAAACATATTTAAGAATATTTGGCCATTATAACGGCTCTTTTACATAATATTTCCTATTCTAATCCGGCGACAACGGCTTATATTGGCTACATTGTGCCGGATTTAAATAACAACTTTTGAAAATAAATGAAAGGCGTAAAATACAAAATAAATAAAACGCAAACTCTTAAAGGTATTACCTTTTAGAGCGGCGGTGTCTCCGCTCGCCTGCCCCGTGTGAGAGGGAGTCTTTTGTTGTTTGTGTGTTGTTGTGTTGATTTGGGCGGAATGATGCTTTATTTCTGGGCTTTGGGCTTATCAACTCGGGCAGTGTGACAAGTTTTATTTGGGTAGGTTTTGGCCTTTTGGTTGGGCGGAACCTAGACTTAATTTATTGACTTTTCACTCGTTACATATTTTGCAAAGTAACGGCTTACTTTGGGATTTTGGACTGGGAAGTGAGGTGGATACCTAACAACTAGGCTAGGGATCACTTATAACCTATGGGTTTTGATTTTGGCGAGTTTGGACGGGGTTTGGAGACTATAGGGGCTTCCAGCTCACCTATCTCGCACCTCTCGTACTAATATCGAGAGGAAGCAGAAGCGAGCTTCGCTGCGATCTAAAATCGCGGAGGAAATGAGTTCGAAATGGGAGCGGGGCCTCCCTATTTATAGCGGAGAGGAGAGGGACAGTGGAATTTCTTCATTTGTTTGCCTTGCATTGGTGAGTTGTACCTTGTTCTTCAGGAGTTGTACCATTTGATGTGAGAGAGCCTGATCCTTCATGGAGTGCGGCCAAGGCACCGCAGTGCGGCACCAAGGGGCAGTGCGGCACCATGAGAGGCTTCCAACTTAAAATTTTTGCACTTTACCCCACTGCAGTTCCTTGTTTCGCGCATCTGCTTTTCCTTTCGCATTTTGACTCCTGTAACTTGACATTTGTTAAGTTTTAACGATTCTTGATATTTTATGTCGGTTACATACCGAGTGCGAGAATTGGGGTGTCTACAGGCCCTCAGCGATGGAGTCTACGGGTAACCTTAAGAGGCTTGCAGAGTAGGCGAACATCGATGATAAACAATAGACTCTCAATTTCGTTCATTTAAGAGCGGGAGAATGCAATTGGTGCTTGATTATAATGCACGTGAACATGCTATCAAACTCTATAACCTAGACATTTTTAGTCGGTTATAAAAATTATCGCGATTTTAAGCGGATATGAATTTAATGTGCTCGATGGTCGGACCTACTAATGTAGGTTGCCTCGTATTCCTATAAAAGGAAATCGGACCAAAGCGTAGTTCGGGCCAAAACCACTAAACTACAACCAAGGTGAGAATGTCATGTTCTTCGGTCGAGCCCGATCGAGAACACAACGAAAAAAGATTTTGTGTTGAACGCCGATTCTTCCGGCCCGAAACCGTTGTCAAACACGGTATGAAGATTTGAATAAAGCCCACCACATTTCAACCGTCAATACCTTGTCGTTGAAATGTGTTAAGAAGAATTTTCTAAGTTATGTCCGGGTCGTCAGCTTGTTTCCGACACATAACCCGAAAACTTTCAGATATCCAGAAAACTCGATTTCGACCGATAAAGATCCGCCACCGAGCACGCAAATTGATCATTCTTCAAGTATTTTCAAAATTG
>JABEVN020002108.1:0-22523 GCA_013146195.2 Codonopsis lanceolata
GACAATCTCAAATAGGAGCATACCAAAGCTGTATACGTCGCACTTGCGAGTAACGGGAAAAGGCATCCAAAGCTCAGGGCAGCATATCCTGGAGTCCCTCTCCAACCTGTCAAGCTTACCACACTGCTTTCTGTGTTACATAGCTGTGCCAAACCGAAATCTGCAACCTTGGGGTTTAAATTCGTGTCCAGGAGAACATTCTCTGGCTTTATATCATAGTGAATTACTCTTGGTTGGCACCCTTCATGCAAGTAGGCTATTGCTTTAGCTGTTCCTATAGCAATATCGTGCAGCTTTCCCCAGTCAGTTAACCGATGTTGGCCAAACAGTAATTTTTCAAGGGAACCATTTTCCATGTACTCGTAGACGAGGGCTGTCGTGGTTGGTGTGAAGCAAAAACCATAAAGCTTTACGAGGTTCACATGGTAAGTTCTTCCAATGGTTCCAACTTCTGCCATGAACTGTTCATCGACTCTCTTATTAGGCTCGTGTTTAAGCACTTTGACAGCAACTTTCACTCTGTCTTCTAACTCGCCTATGTAAACATCCCCAAAACCACCCGAACCCAACTTGATGAAGTAGTTGCGTGTGATTTCAGACAACTGCTCGGTTGAAAATCTGATGGGCTTTTCTCTGGCCATTGCGGTAAGAAAATTTTCCATTGATTGTGATTCTCGAATTTCCAGGACAATATTATCTGTTTTGACGTCCTCGGTTGAAGGTGTTTGAGACTTGAGGGAACTCCCCGGATCATTTCGTTGAGCACAAGTAGTTACAGATAGAATTGCGGTTATTCCCTTCTTGAAGAACTTGCATAGACGTAGAATTGCGATTACTGTAATCTTGAAGAACTTGTATATTGCAACCGCAAGCGAAATCACTCGTGCTACTGCTGACTTGATGCACTTGTATGTTGCAACCACCAGCGATATCAGTATCTTGAAGAACTTGTATGTTGCAACCGGTAGCGAAATCACCAGTGTTACTGCAGTCTTCAAGAACTTGTATGTACCAATTGGTAGTGATACAAATATTGTGAAGCACATCTATATAGTAATTACTAGTAAAATACTAAAATCGCAAGTGTCACAAAAATAACTGGAAGTTTATTAACACAACTGTTGAATAGTTAGGCTAGACACCTTTGAAATGTTCCATTTTCAAGTTCCTAATGAAACAATTTACTTTCAAGATTAGGATAGAATTGCCACAATATTCATTTTCTCAGATAGTTGACAAATATATTAATACAAACAAAATATGAACATTTTAGCACATAGATGCTCCCACTGCTACTACCTTAAACATTTGGTAAGAGTAAGACTTTGTTTTGTTGAGCTTACCAATGAAAACCGGGCTGCTCTGCTCGTACGACATCTTCCATCAATTACACAAAGAATTGAAGTGTGCTCTGCCCTGCTCTCTTTGGAAGAGACTAGAGAGAGAGAGAGGTTATCGAACTATCGATCACTCCATCGAATCGAAGACCCAGACCATGGCTGCAAGCCTGTAATGGTTTTTTTGTTTATAGAAACAGATGAGTAAGTCTTCGCTTTTTAATTAAGTAATTGGAAATGGGCTGATTTGGGAAGATTCGAACATGAGACCTCAATGTGTTCTTTAAAAGCTAGCCTTGGGGTTGACTCTTGGTTAATTAAGCTAGCTGTTACCTGCTCATATCATATATGAAGTGAACAATGTATCAATATTATCTTGTAGTGGGAATTGAAAATATATTGCTAATAATGATATTATTCTAGTGAGTAAGTCTCTTATAAAACGGTATTATAAATCTTAATTTATAAGATGAGACATAATTTTTTTATAACTCAACCCATCAACATACGGTGAATTTAATAAAAAAGATCTGTCTGATAAAAAATATGTATAAGACTATTTTACCTAGATTTTTATCTTATCTAAATTAAAAAAAAATATGTGTAACAACTAACAATGCATTTGATCTGGACATCCACAACTCAGTATTAACCATTTGGGAGCGTTGACTGAGAATGGTTTGACCATTGACTCCGAGTTTAAATCACCAAGTTGTAAGGTACCACATCACAGTTAGACATTGATATATCATAAAAGTATGTTTTTTGCCGTCTTATAAATTAATTTATAAGATATAGCTTTAATTTTTTCCAGTTTAATCAACTAACACACGATAAATCGATTAAAAATCATCTGTCATATAAAAATATTTTTGAGACCATCTTACTATGTTTTTGTGGTATCATAAATTAAGAAACTAAATACTCCAACAAAAAAGAAAAAGTCCATATCGGACTAAATTCAACCTATCTAAATCTCTTACCAAATCTTATATTTTACCTTTTATCTCAATCCTCTCCTTGGGCATGATTTACGAATTTTCCATACACTTGCATTGTTTGCCAACTAGTACTTTTATCCGTGCAGATGACACAACGTTAGTTTGTGATTTTATCAATAAATAAAATAAATAATATAAAAATGAATTAATATTTACTTATAATTTGTCTAAGTTAATTATGATAACAGTTAAAAAGAAAAAAATAAATATTTCAAATTATAAAACTTACGATTTTTTTAAAAAAATTATTTGTATACGAAATTATGGGCCGGAAAAAAATTAAATTGATTAAGTTAATTACGATAACAATTAAAAAGAAAAAAAATTAAAATAGAAATATTCAAAACTTAGACATAAATAAATTGAGATTCAGTTTCAAAAAATAAATTAATTAAGTTAATTACGATAACAGTTAAAAAGAAAAAAAAACAAATATTTCAAATTACAAAACTTACGATTTTTTGTGTGTGCATAAAATTGATTAATTAATTAAAATATCAAAAAGAAAAGAGACGTGAGTTTGGTGGAGGAAGGATTAGTAGCCACCAACCGTGAATAGTGGGGGGAGTTAGAGAGAGAGGGGGGGGGGTAATTGCTCAACCGCCGTTCACACATGTGAACTCGGGGAGTGATAATGAGCGTAGGATCTCAGTAAATGAATCAATCTTAACCCTTAAATAGCTTTAATCAATTGCACATGTGCAACTACGAGCTGTATTGTATTATACTAGTACTCTTGCCCGTGCCGATGACACGACACCAGTTTGAGAATTTATCAATAAATGAAATAATGTGGAAATGAACTCAAATACCTAACAAAATAAAATATTTTACTTCGATATTTATTTTATAAGAAAACCAAGAAATAAATATTTTAATTGTAACTACTGTTAAAGCACACATAAAAAAAATTGTTTTCTCAATAATGAAAACTCAGTCTTCTTCTTCTGGGGGTTTTTGCTTAAATTTGTAAACATGAGATGCAATAACTTTGTCTATTATTTCCACCTACACATGAGACAAAGAAAATTCAAACATATTCAATTAACCAAATTTTCTGCTTCATCTACAAAACTCGAATCCTATAACATATTATCATACAAAATCTAATTGGCAAACAAAGATGCATTTGATCCAAATTAATCAACCCTGAAAGCTAAAAAAAATGGTAATTAAATCAATGGAAACTAGTACACATACCCCAACAAACGAAATCACAACAATGAAAAGATGTCCAACATTTTATAAAAATAAACTCGTGTCCGTGCCGATGGCATGGTGCCAGTAAGAGCGTGATCAATGTATGAACCGAGCATGATGAAAAAAAATTAATTAAGAAACTACAAGTAAATATTTGTAAAACCGTAAAGGTCTCTTTGCCCGGAATAGAGGGATTAATTAATAATTTGTACACGAAACTGCGGGCCGACCAAAAAAACGGGTCGGACAAAACTTATGATTTTTTTTTATTTGTATAAGAAATTACGGGCCGGGAAAAAATTAAATTGCCGAACAAAAAAAGAGGCCGGACAAAAATTAAATTGAAGATAAAATATAGGGATAAGAAAAAGGGGTGACTACTCATAATATTAATTGTATGTGGTTAAAAATGGATAACTACTCACACATGTGAATGTGAGGGTGAATCTCAACCGTTAAATTTTTAAAGATAATTTAATCTCAATCTCTGAATAGCCCTAGTCAATTACCTAGTTGTTTTATAAGGAAACCTAATTCTAATAGTATAAGGAAACCCAGAAGAGGAGGTTACTCAAATAAATGACAGCCGTAGGATTATAGTAAAAAAAATTAAATGCTGACCTCTGAATAACCCTAATCAATTACCTAGTTTCTTTGTAATATAAATTGCACATGATGTATTAGATACATATGTTCATTTATTGTGATATGGTAGGTATTGAATTTCTTACCATTTTAATCAATTTAAAATATAAAATTTTAAATAAGTTGTTATTGGTAGGAAAAATTAATACTAAAACCGTACGATACTATATAACAATATGATTTGACTATTTAATCAAAATTTGATTACACATTTTTTTAAAAATGAAAGTAGAAAAAAGAATATATCAATGAGAAGATGTGTAGTATTCTATAAAAATAAACTTGAGTCTGTGCCGATGACACTGTGCCAATATGAGCATAATCAATGTATGAACCGAGCATGATGAAAATAAATTAATATATCCTTAATGTAAACTACACACTAACATCCCGAAAATTAAAAAAATAACATATTTTATTGGTCGTAAAAGTTTATAACTCATCTTAAAAGAAGATTTATAACTTATCTTAAAAGAGTACTAGTATTCTTGCCCGTGCCGATGGCACGGCGCCAATTTGAAAATTTGTCAGTAAATGAAATAATGTGGAAATGAACCCAAATACCTAACAAAATAAAACATTTTACTTCGATATTTATTTTATAAGAAACCAAGAAATAAATATTTTAATTGTAACTATTGTTAAAATTTTACTCAGTCTTCTTCTTCTTGGGGTTTTTGCTTAACTTTGTAAACATGAGATGGAATAACTTTGTCCATTATTTCCACCTACACATGAGACAAAGAAAATTCAAACATATTCAATTAACCAAATTTTTTGTTTCATCTACAAAACTCGAATCCTCCCACATGTTATCATATAAAATCTAACAGGCGAACGAAGATGCATTTGATCCAAATTAATCAACCATAAAAGCTAAAAAAAAATGGCAATTAAATCAATGAAAACCAATACACATACCCCAACAAACAAAACCACAACAATGAGAAGATGTCCAACATTTTATAAAAATAAACTCGTGCCCGACACGGTCCCAGTAAGAGCATGGTCAATGTATGAACCGAGCATGATGAAAAAAATTAATTAAGTAACTACAACTAAATATTTGTAAAACCGTAAAGACCTCTTTGCCTGAAATGGAGGGATTAATTAATAATTTGTACACAACCGCTGACCAAAAAAAAAACGGGTCGGAAAAAACTTATGAATTTTTGTATTCATATAAGAAATTGCGGGCCATAAAAAATTAAATTGCCGAACAAAAAAACGGGCCGGACAAAAATTAAATTGATTAAGTTAATTACGATAACAATTAAAAAGAAAAAAACAAACATTTCAAATTATAAAACTTACGATTTTTTTATTTGTATACGAAATTGCAGGTCGGAAAAAAATTAAATTGATTAAGTTAATTAAGATAATAATTAAAAAGAAAAAAAGTTAAAATACAAATATTCAAAACTTACCGCTGGACTAAAATTAAATTGATTAGTTATGCACGTTAAAACAATAAATCTAAGACTGTAAAACCGTAAATAATAAGTAAGACGTAGAATATGTATTTATTGGAACAATTATCTATTTTTGAAAGAAAAAGAAGCAGTAAAGTTGGAAAAAGTAACTGCCTTTCACACGTTTACAATTTAGATTAAATGTAGAGCGTAGGATTGCAGTAAAAGAATTAATCTTAGCCTGTAATTAGCATTTACCAATTACACACGTGTTTTGACATCTCTGCATGTATGACACGGTGCCAGTATATATGATTTCGTCAATTCAAATGACTGTATCTAAATAGAAGGTGCTATTTAAAAAATATTACAGTTGGGGGGTACATTGATTCATGTGATAGTTGAGGAACTGATATTTTATAAGGGGTGATTGTTTAAAAGACTAATTGCAGGGTGCGACTTTAAAATATGAAGATAAAATATAGGGAGAAGAAAAATGGGTGACTACTCATAATATTAATTATAGGGGGTTAAAAATGGATAACTACTCACACATGTGAATGTGAAGGTGAATCTCAACCGTTAAATTTTTAAAGATAATTTAATCTCAACCTCTGAATAGCCCTAGTCAATTACCTAGTTGTTTTATAAGGAAACCTAATTCTAGTCAATTACCTAGTTGTTTTAGAAGGAAACCTATATCTAACAGTATAAGGAAACTCAGAAGAGGAGGTTAACCAAATAAATGACAGCCGTAGGATGATAGTAAAAAAAAATAAATCCTGACCTCTGAATAGCCCTAGTCAATCACCTAGCTTCTTTGTAATATAGATAATTAAGCATAAAAAAACATCCTCTCTCTCTCTCTCACACACACACCCACCCACCCAACACCTGTTAATTGAATAAATTAAAAATGAAAATCTCCGCAAACAAAAACCATACAACAAATTGAATAAGATAGTGTGAACTAACAAAATACTATTTTGAAATTGAAATCACAAAGATTTTAGATCAATAAGGGAAACAAAATACAACTTTTAAGAAAATAAAAAAATTAAAATACAAATATTCAAAATTTAAAAAGTTGATTACCAAACTTAGAAACAAATTTTTTCCGGACAAAAATTAAACTGATTCAATTACTTACGATAACAATAAGAAAAATTAAAATAC
The DNA here is from genome assembly GCA_013146195.2 of Codonopsis lanceolata. Taxonomy (NCBI): domain Eukaryota; kingdom Viridiplantae; phylum Streptophyta; class Magnoliopsida; order Asterales; family Campanulaceae; genus Codonopsis; species Codonopsis lanceolata. The sequence goes on from JABEVN020002108.1 coordinate 6,772, forward strand.
AAATATTTAAAATTAAAAAAAATTAATTACAAAATTTACTAATAAATTTTTTTATAAAAAAATAAATCTAAGCTAGACATAAATTAAATTGAGATTTAGTTGATTACGATAACAATCAATTAAGAAACTACAACTAAATATTTGTTAAACCGTAAAGGTCAATTTATTATTAATGAATTACTAAAAATATTATTTTCTTTAAAAAATTGACTTTCAAACGGGGCCTCTTTGCCCGGAACGAAAGGATTAATTAATAATTTGTATACGAAATTGCGGACCAGAAAAACGGGCCGGACAAAAATTAAATTGATTAAGTTAATTACGATAACAATTAAAAAGAAAAAAATAAATATTTCAAATTACAAAACTTACGATTTTTTTTTAAAATTATTTGTATACGAAATTATGGTTCGGAAAAAATTAAATTAATTAAGTTAATTACGATAACAATTAAAAAGAAAAAAAATACAAATACAAATTTTCGCAATCACAAAACTATAAAACTTTAAAATATTAATTGTAAAACTGTAATATCTAATTTTTGCAGTAAAATAGTGAATCTCATAGAAACTGATGAATAGACAGAGAGGATGAGAGAGATAGAGATAGAGAAGGAGTTAGAGTTAAAATGATTATGGAGATAAAATAGAGATAAAAAAGTAATTGTGTTTGGTAATTCTAATAGTATAAGGAAACTCAAAAGAGGATGTTACCCAAATAAATGACAGTCGTAGGATGATAGTAAAAAAAATTAAATCCTGACCTCTGAGTAGCTTTAGTCAATTATCTAGTTTCTTTGTAATATAGATTGTAAGGGTTAAAAATAGATAATTGCTCACACATGTGTATGTGAAGGTGAATCTCAACCATTAAATTTTTAAAGATAATTTAATCTCAACCTATGAATAGCTCTAATCAATTACCTAGTTGTTTTATAAGGAAACCTAATTCTAACAGTATAAGGAAACCCAGAAGAGGAGGTTACCCAAATAAATGACAGCCGTAGGATGATGGTAAAATAAATTAAATCCTAACCTCTAAATAGTCTTAGTCAATTACCTAACTTCTTTGTGATATAGATTCTACCTACTGTCTTCAATTTTACCCTCTTCTTTAATATCTATTGACAGCTCTTCCAATGATTTGGTTAGTTTTTCTTTCTTTATACATTTAATAAATGTTCTTGTATGCTATATTTTTCATTTTAGACCAACCAACACAAAAGTGAATTATAGTAGAATTTTACACCTTTTTTGCACAAAAAATATTTCGAGTAGACGTTCTTCACTAATATATATAGTTCTTGTCACTTGATTGATTTTATTGCTTTGTGTCTCTCCACTTCTCAATTTTAAATTGATGATGATTTAATTAAGTGATTTTTTGTAGATATAATTATATACTTGGCTTTTATTTATTTTGCAAGAGTAAATTTTTCAATCATCGTTGACTTTTTTTGTAATTTTATATTTTCCATATCTCTAATCCATTATTTTATAAGAGTGAAAGTAACTTGTAAGTGTAGGCTTGACCCAAATGGGCAGCCCACTTAGGAAACCCAAACCTAGTAACCCAAGACCCAAACCCGCTTAACCCCTTTTCTGGTTTGTTATACCCGGCTGTTTGGTTGTATTTTGGGGGTCTTAATTTATCCCCTAAAATATCCGGCCCCTTCCTTCTTGCTCTTTGTCTGCCGCATCGATTTCTTCTTTAGGCGAATTCTTCGCGTTGATTGATTGCGCCTTGACACTATATATACTCCTCTGCCTCTCCCTTCGAAGGTACACCATCGGCACAACCATCGACTGATCTCTCTCTCTCTCTTTGTGACTTCTCTTCTACTTCTTCCTTACTTTTATAAAGCTATGAGTGGTGAATCTTGTGAAGGGAAACACCGTGAGTTTGGGGTTCCTGTGATCGAGTGTTCTGTGAGGGGGATTTCGGGCTTTGTTGGGTTTCTTGTTGGAGGGATGGGTTGTCTTCACTGTTGCATGAAATCCTTGGATGAAATCGTCCCTTTCGGTTGTGAACTCTTAATTGGACTAGTCTGCTATACTTTGTGTATAAGCAGTAGGGATCTGAGCCTAGGCATTATAAACCCTAGACAGATTCGAGTTAGGCTCTGTTGAGCTGAGGATATTCTGTTACAATTTCTCTATATATATTGTCCTGTTATAATTGTGTTACAGGAATACCTTTGCAATATATAGGATTGTTAATATATATATTGGGTTATTTGGACTGTTAATCAAAAGTTTTGGTACATTGTAAGTCTACTGCTAAAGTCGAAGACGGGTACTGTTACAAAGTCACAAAATGAAGAATTGGTGCGGCTCCGAATTGGTTCTGTAAGAATCCTAAATTCTCTACAGTGGTATCAGAGCCCTTGGTTGGATGAACCAAAGGTTTTGTGGAGCTTTCTTCAATCCAAATTGGGTTGTGACTTTGGTGTCTTTTGCTTATTGTTAATTGTGATTTACCTATTTTGTTTTTTGCTTCCATATATTTTTCCTTGCCTGCTTGAAATAGTTTATTCAATTATTGTTGCATACGTGATTTTAAACTTGACTGGCTCTGTGTGTAGGAAATTTGGTAAACTTGACACGACTAAAGCTCTTTGGGATAAACTAGAAGCATCTTACTTCGAAACGTCACTTCTTAGAAAACTATACCTTCTAGAAAAGTTCTTTAGGTTCAAGTTAGACCTTAATAAAGACATGGATGAAAACCTTGATGTGTTACTAAATTAGTCCAGAACATTAAACAATCTGGTGACCAACACATTGATAACTACACCCCTGTAGTGATTTTTAATTCGATACTTGACTCTTACTCTGATTTAAGATTTGATATTACGTATGGTAAGAACTAAATTACTCTTTATATGGTGATTGCTAGTCCCAAAGGGTACAATACTAGCTAGGCTAGAAGGGGGGGGGGTTGAATAGCGTAGTAACACTTAAAAACTTTTCGTGAAGGTTCCTAAAATAAGTACTTACAACCTATTGAAAAGGTTGAAGTAACATAAGACTTGTAAGACTTGTAAGGAAGAGCACTAAGTCTTGGTTGTTCGTGGTGACTCAAGCACCGATATTCAAGAGAATAAGTTAAGCGAGAAGATAAGTTGCAAATACAAGAAGTAAAAGAACACAATGAACACATGTATTTTGAGATGGTTCGTACTATAAAGAGTACTACGTCCACCACTAAAGCAGTCAACCTTGGATTTGAAAGTGCATTATGTTTTCCACTAGTTCTATTACATAAATCTCTAATGGATCGTGTACAAAATATTTGACTTGTGTTTGGGGGTGGGGAAGTGAATATATGGGAAAACATAATATTCACGGTGCTGAAGAATAGTAAATGAATACAACACAAAGAAGTAAATGAGTAACATTTAATGTGCAGATCTTCTTGTTGTTGTTGAGGGCTTCGTTGATCAGTTTACGATCTCTTGAATACACTGAGTAAGATGACTTGATGTTGTTGAATAAATTCAGAGCATTAATTTCTTCAGTCTTCAATGACATTATTTATATCGGAGCATTCTTGAGACCGTTGGAGTAGACGAAGTGAGCAACAACTCTATTAGGTTGGATGCAATAAATGCAAGGAACTGCTTAGTTGACTTCATCTTCAACTAGAACTGATCGAGGTATAGAGAATAGTAGGTACAAGAATTAGCAGGTGGGAGACAAATAGAGTTGCAGACATGCAGTAGTTGGTACAATCTGTTTGTGTCAGACTGTATACCTGCTCTGTCATGTTTAGGAGGCGGAAGTCTTCATTTTTCGGGAAAGATGGAAAGACGTGTTCCTTGAATTTAGGAGTCAATCAATTGATGGATTAATTCAAATTGATATAGTAAATATCTGAATTAATAATCCTCTAGATATTCGTTGAGCTGGACATCCTGCAACACATCATTCTGTTGTTCGAAGGCAGACAAGGTCTGCTGGTGAAGGCTGCTAGTGAAGCCTTTGCCATAGTCTTTTGGTGAGGACTTGCCGAAACCTGTAAAGTCTAAAAACTATTCTAAAGGCAAAGTTCTATACACAGTTGCCACGCTAACTGGTACGCAGCCCATTTAGCCACTAAGTATAGAACCTATAGTAATGAATGAACAAATGCAAATTAAGATAAAATGAGAAACAATAGTGATCAATGGGATAAAGAGTAATGAGTTAGATCTAAAATCTAATTAATCAGAGAAAATCAATTGTTAGTGAAGTGAACATGGTTAGAGGAAGACCAGTCCTTGGGAATAATAGAAAACCTCATCAAAATCAAAATTGTGGCAAGAGTAAAGGGATAAACAAAAGTAGGTCGAATTCTAAGAAAAAACATGGAACTTGTTACAATTGTTGTGAATCGAGACATTTTAAAAGGGATTGCCTTAATCCTAAAAGGAAAAGTCAAAATGAGAATTTTAATAAGCATGATGACTGCAGTTTCGCTTCGTCAAGTGAGGACCCATGTGATGTTTTTATGGTGGCTGAAACATATGATACTGTGATGAATTCTGTGCATTCTATTTCTACATGTGAAAATGAGTGGTTTATTGATTCTGCATGTACGTTTCACATTTCACTATTTAAAAATCTTTTTGCATCATATAAAGAGGTAAAGACTGGAAATTTTTATATTTCCTATTTTCTCATTAATAAAATTTAGTGCCGCCTTTCTTTGGCTAATGAGAAAACGTGTCAAATTGCTGCAATTGGCTATGTGTGCTTGAAATTTGATTCTGAAAATATTTCGACCTTGAAAATTGTGAGGCATGTTCCTTATTTGCGTAACAATTTGATATCTTGTGCATGTTTGGAAGATGATGGCTTAGAGGGTAGATGGTGAAGAGGTTTGATGAAAATTTCAAAAGGGAATTTGGTTATTTTCAAAGATGGAAAACAAAAGAATTTATATGTTTGCAATGCTGTGCCCGTGTTTTTTTATTGAAAATCAAACAAGTGTTTTTATGGATGAAAAACCTGATTTGTGGCATGAAAGACTTGATTTTTTAAGTGGTAAAGGCTTAGCAATATTACACAAAAAATATTTTTTGGGTGATGATGTGATTTCTTGTGTGCCTTTATGCGATACTTATGTGAAAAACAAACATGATAAGGTTAGTTTTCCACCTCCCCCTCTAGGAAAATTCTCTAGCAAAGATTGTCTTGAGTTGATTCAGGTGGATGTGTGGGGTCCTATGTGTTTGCCCTCACATGGTGGGAATAGATATGGTGTATCAATTGTTAATGATTTTTCACGAAAAGCCTGGGTTTTCCTTTTACAAGGTATGTTTGATGTTTTTGAAAAATTCAAAAGTTGGAAACTTTTAGTTGAAAATCAAGAAACTTAGGACGGATAGTGGTTAGAGTTCTGTAACGGTGAGTTCGAAAGATTCTGCGTTGAGAGTGGGATTGATCATGAAAAATCATTCCCTTACAATTTTGTCGAGTGCATGAATAGAACTCTATTAGAACGTGTGGGAGTTATGCTTACGACGTCGGGTCTCCCCATAGGATTTTAGGGAGAGGCGGTTGTGACCACTGCCTATGTGATCAATAGGTCTTCTTCTATCCCGCTTAATGTTAATGTCCTGAAAATGTGTTTTTTGGTTGTGATGTTAATTTTTCAAACTTACGTGTTTCGGTTGTGCTGCTTATGTTTATCAAGAAAACAATAAACTTGAACCTCGGTCGGTTAGGTGTGTTTTCTTAGGATATACGAAGAGGGTTAGTGAGTATAGGTTGTTGTTAAAAGAGGAAAATGATTTTAAAATCATATTTTATGAGGATGTTGTGTTTGACAAAACTGTTTTTCCTTGCTTGCTTCTTATTCAACCTATACATGCTATTAATGTTCCCCCTCCCATGGCTCCTTTTGTAGTGACGTATCCCTATGGTGTTTGTCATGGTGTCTCTCTTATTCTTACTATGTGTTAAGAATAAGTTAGATTTGGTTGCTTCCGTGCTTACTTTGTGTTTGTTTTCTTTTTCCTCCCGTTCTTGTTTCCTACTTAGTGTTGGAACAAGTTCGGGATAGGCTATATGATGTTCCCCATTTATGTCCATGGGTTCGATATGATTGATCCGATACTTGTTCCAAGTTGGAGATTGTAAGTGTAGGCTTGGCCCAAATGGGTAGCCCACTTTGGAAACCCAAACCTAGCAACCCAAGACCCAAACCCACTTACCCCCTTTTCTGGTTTGCTGCACCCAGCTGTTTGGTTGTATTTTGGGGGTCTTCATTTATCCCCCCAAATATCCAGCCCCTTTCTTCTTACACTCTGTCTGCTGTGACGATTTCTTTTTCAGGCGGATTCTTCTCGTTGATTGACCGCGCTTTGGTACTATATATACTCCCTCTGCCTCTCCCTTCGAAGGTACACCATCGGCACAACCATCGACTGATCTCCCTCTTTCTCTTTGTGACTTCTCTTCTGCTTCTTCTCTACTTCTATAAAGTTGTGAGGGGTGACTCTTGTGAAGGAAAAACCGTGAGTTTGAGGTTCCTGTGATCGAGTGTTCCGTTAGGAGGATTTCGGGTTTTGTTGGGTTTCTTGTTGGAAGGCTGGGTTGTTTTCACTGTTGCACGAAATCCTTGGATGAAATCATCCCTTTTGGTTGTGAACTCTTGGTTGGACTTGTCTGTTATACTTTGTGTATAAGCAGTGAGGATCTAAGCCTAGACATTATAAGTCCTAGACAGATTCGAGTTAGGCTCCATTGAGTCGAGTATACTTTGTTACAATTTCTCTATATTTATTGTCCCGTTATAATTGTGTGTTGCAGGAATACCTGTAATATATAGGATTGTTAATATATATATATATATATATATATATATATATATATATATATATATGTTGTGTTATTTGGACTGTTAATCAAAAGCTTTGGTACATTTTTAAGTCTACTGCCAAAGTCGAAAATGGATACTATTACAAAGTCACGGAATGAAGCATTGATGCGGCTCCGAATTGGTTCTGCAAGTAACCTAAATTGTCAACGTAACTTTCTACATATAACATCTAGAATTTCTTTAACTTTAATTTTATATTTTCCGTATCTCTAATCCACTATTTTGAACCTTTTCTCTTTCTTGATTCATCACTTTTTTTCTTTTTTTCTTACGTACTCCTTTTATTTTCGATTATTACATAAAAAAACCAAAATTCAAAATCAAACTACTTCTTTGCAAAAACTATACAAGTATATTGTTCTTAAAAGCTTTCAATTGATGTGTTATATAAGAATTCGACTTTACTTGTGCAAGTACGTCCACCCTTTTAAAAATAAAAGAGCAAGTAAGACCGTCTTACGGATCTTAATTCGTAAGACGGACCTACATTCTCTCATAACTCAACACACCAACACATGAAGAGTCAGGTAAATAGGATTCGTCTTACAAAAAACACTAATAAGGCCGTCTTACATAATTTTTTGCAAAATAAAAATAAAATAATGGACTTTTCTCTAAAATTAAGGAAGTATCTATTTATTACTTAAGCATATCCGTGTTACTCCTTGATCTTTATTACAAATTTAAAGTCGAACTATATATTTATTTATTAGGATTTTTATTTTTCAATAAAGAGGATCAATAAATCGTCTTTACCACTTAAAATGTGCTTTGTTATCACTCAAAGAACTTGCTCGTCTGGTTGTCCCTTTCTTTGTTGCCAATTTGCATACCTTCCCCTCGGCTGAAGCCATGACAGCACCTCCAACTCTCAGAGCAAGATCAATGGTTTTGCCAAATCAAACACAACCCATTAAAAATCAATGAAGTAATCTATTTGATACTTATTTGATTCAAACAAAACAACTCTTAAATAAAAACACCTTACCATCTTTATCTTCAAAATTGATTTGATGTTCAAATGAAACAAACCTCCATTTATAAATAAAAACATTTTTTGAATTGCGAAAATGTCAAAAAGGGGATAAAAAACAAAAAGTAACGGATGATTTTGATTTGTGTTTAACCGTAATACCCAAATTACCAAATATGTAATACCCAAATCACCAAATATTTATTTGATTTCAATTTGATTTGTCTTGATACACCATTGAAGAGAGAGATTTGTCTCTGAATCGTAGAAGATTTGTCACTAGCCTTGCTCTCAGATCTATAGATCTTAGTACATCCCTATCTCCCACATATGTTAATAATAAGAAGGAATTGTTGATTTATCACAATCTATAACTAAAGAGTAATGTGACAAGTATATGATAAGTACCTAATAAATTGTATGTACAAAATAATGTTTCATTATGTTTGGCGTCATGTGTACACACATATGATATTATTGTACACAAAATTAAGTGTCCCAATCAAGCACTAATTCACAAGATTAAGATGTTAATTTTAATGAATATTTGATTACCGACAAAATGGGCCAAATCATACAAAATAAGAATGTTGATTAATGTCTCGGTTTTTCTTTTATGGAATTCATGGGTCAAATATATGCCATTGGATACTTAGATGTCTAGACTGTATATTTTTTTCTTTTGCAAGATCAACATTATTATGTTGATGATTTAATGTCATTTTTATTTATTTATTATAGCAATGAAAAATATTATCACAAGAGCAAGCTAAGAAAATGAGACTAATATTTTCGTGAATTCCCAAAGTTAATACTCAGCCTGTTCCGGTTAAAGAATCTATTATTCCATTTTAAAATGTTTCACTTAAAGAGTCTATTTTAAAAAATTAAAGTATAAAAACGTCATTTTATTACAAATGAACTACCAAAAGTGTTATTTTCTTAAACAAATTCGACTTTCAAATGATGATTCTTTTCCCAAAACGGAATGAGTAAATTTTGCTGAGCAACTAAACAAATAATACAATTTAAAGGCTAGATGATAGCCTTGTTGACCAAACAAATAGAAGCTAGTCGGCAATGTGAGTAAGCTTGCAATCCAATTTGTAATTGAACAATAAATTTGAATGGTATACACGCTAGATAATTGTACAATTGCAAAGCTTCCCAATACCAAATCTAGTAACACTCTAAGAACCCCCAACACTTAACTCGAATACAACATTGCCCTTAACAAATAAATGACACATCACACCTCAACAAACGAAAAAAAAATAAAAAAACATCTTTGGGATCAAATAATTTAAGTCTCGAAATCGAATTTCAAGCAACATTTGTTCAATATTTGAACTAAACTTGCTTAAAAATCAACTCAAAGACGCAACTCGCGTGCTCTGTACATCTCTCTCAATACGTGAGTCAGTCACTCAATTTGTGGAGAGAAACGGATCTATAAATTTATAGAGAAAGAGTCCGCGGGGGTTATACTTCTATAGATCAATGTGTTGCTTTTCCTCAACCGGCTCGGATTTGAACAATCTTTTCTTCCACTGGCCGATTCAACAGGATCATATTCGAATGGATAGCTAGGTGTTATTACATCCTTGCCCTCCAACATCTTTAAAACATCGCTCATAACTGGTCTTCTCTCAGGATAATGCTGAATGCAACACAAAGCCACCATTAACATTCTCTCAGCCTTTGCCCTGTCTTTCTCTTCAATACCCCAACGCGAGACCAACTCTAATAATCTCTTTTTCTTCAACATTTCCCAGGTCCGTGATGGAAGACTTGGAAGTGATTCACGAGTCTGGCTCACCTCAGTATCATAACATCTCCTCCTACCCACAATCTCAAATAGGACTATGCCGAAGCTATATACATCGCACTTATAAGTCACGGGACTCATCAACGGATTCCATAGCTCAGGAGCAGCATATCCAGGCGTACCTCTGCCGCCTGCCAATGTTACATGACTGTCTCCTATTCTGCATATTTTCGCTAATCCAAAATCTGCAACCTTTGGAATCAACTTCGCATCAAGAAGTATGTTTGCTGGCTTGATATCGTAGTGAATTATTCTTGTCTTGCAGTCCTCATGCAAGTATGCTATTCCTTTTGCCGTTCCAATTGCGATTTCATGCAGTTTTTGCCACTCTATATTTACCTTGTTTCCACCAAACAGAAACCTATCAAGTGAACCATTTTCCATATACTCGTAAACAATGGCTGTCATTGTGGGTTTAATACAATAACCATGTAGGCTGACCAGGTTTTTGTGGTAAGTAGTTCCAATAGTGCCTACTTCAGCCATGAGCTGTTCTTGGATTCTCTTTGCCGATTTGTTGTCTTTAAGCCTTTTGACAGCAACTAACACACCATCATCTAACTCGCCTTTGTAAACATCCCCAAAACCACCCGAACCCAACTTGGTTGTGAAATCTTTAGTGATCGTTACAAGTTGCTGAGGTGAATATTCCGTGGGCTTAGAGTTTTCAATTTTCAAAACGAATCTCTCCATTGTACCTCCTATGACTTGTGGCGGTCCTGGCGGATTTGAGATCGTGCGGTGAATGGGGGATTGCACCATTGCAATGGAATCACCAAAATGCCGTAATGGTCGCTCATCTTCTAAAATTTTGTTTCGGCCAGTACTAGTTTGTATGACGGTATTCTTCTTATTCTTCTTCTTCTTCAAGTAGCGCCACGTTGTAACGATAGCAAAGATTGCAATGACAAGGATAGAAACCGTCAGCAGGGCTAAAAGGATATAATTATTGGAACCGGCTTCAGGCTTGGCCATTTGATTACTCCCTTCGAAAGCCAAAAGATGATCAAACAAAAATATTAAATTGGTCCATAATGCAATATAGTTATTTCAATATGATTATTGAAATCATTTTCTCAAAATTATTCTGCTTCAAACAAACTAAACCTAAATAAAATCCAAAAGAACAGCTGCTTTCAGGACCGGTTTTGGAGGGGTTCAGATTCAGAGTGATCGATCGAACAGAGCCCCCAATGTAAGAGGGCCCAATTTTATATATGTGTAGGTTAGTTTTATAGATATAGTAGAAATAATGTAACAATAGTAAACCAATTCTCTTTTGACTCAATGGATTGGATAATTGTATATGTGATGAGTGTAATTGTGAAGTCCAAGGTTCAAGACCCTTCCTTGCTATTTTTGTAATTTTTTTTATTTTGGGTCTACGGTCAATTATTATTAGTATTATTTTATATGCATATTATATCATATACTCTCCCGATTTAGTTAAATAGTCATCTCTATTATTTTGATAGGTTTTACGTAAATAATCAACTTTTAAAAAATATGCTTATAATTTCACAATATTTCATCTTTATCCTCTACTTGTATTGTAAGTATACTTGTTGTGATTAAGTTTTTCTATTTTTATTATCAACTTCAAATCTACTTATATATGTTTTAATTACTCTGGAACCTAATGAATAATGAGACAAGAGTTACTATATAAAGATAAATAATTTGTATTCGGTTTTAGTAGAGTTATTCAACCTTAATTTTATTTTGCGTTCGCTAAATTCATTATAAAAAAAAGTTAGTTGACCATCAAATTTTTTATTTGGGTCATAAAAAATAATAATTGATTGGGCATATAATATCAATATTTCAAGCAAAAATCAAATTTTATTATTATGTTACTATCATTTTTAATTATTTCTTATGTTTATTTAATTATTTGCTTTGTTAGTTGATTGTTTTTTAACTTGAATTTATAGTGTACAATATATGTTACCAAAAAAATATTCATCTAGAAGTCAAAACATAAATAAATGAAAATTTTTGATTAAGTATATTCTTTTTATTGTAAATTATTTTAACGAATGAACAATAACAGTTTTCAGTAATTATTTAATACTTATTTTCTTATATGTTTGGGTATTATCCATTTTCAATACTTCAAATGAAGAAAAGTCAAATAAATTGTTCATCTAAAATTCATATGCTTATATTTTTTTAAGGGCTCCTTATTTAATTTTCGCTCTGGGCCCCCAAAAGTTCAGGACCGGCCTTGGCTGCTTTAAACTGGTGTAATTTCTATACCAAATTTCTTCCACCATCTCCAACAGTTATGCTTCAAAGTTTACTATAAAATGAATATTCTAAGTGTATTCTTCATTATTTCATTTAATTTGTATTACAAGTATATGTTTTATTTCATTTAATTTGTATTAATGTATTTTAGCAAAACAAATATATTACTTATTGATTTAATATTAAATTAAATTAAATATTATGCATTAAAAATAATAATTAAATACATGAATTTAATTGCGACTAAAATACAAACATTAAAATAACTGAAATAAACAACTAAATAGACATATGGAAATACAACTAAAATCAAACATAAATAGACATATGAAAATAATTGTATAAACTTTATTATAAATAATTTTAATATAATATATATCTAATAACTTACAATAAAAATAAAAATAATTGAATTAATTTTGTGTTATTTAAACCAAAAACATCAAAGTAGTAATTAAACTAAACAACTAAACTAATAATAATAATAAAAACATAAAATACAAAATAATTGTTAATTTGATGAAACTCTACTCTCTCGCAGCTTAATCCACCAATACACAATAAATCAAATAAAAAAAGATCCGTCTTACAAAAAACATTCGTAAAATCGTCTTACATAAATTTTTATTTTTTTAAGTCTATTAGCTTCTTACTGTTAATTGACCATTATATTTTTTGTAATGCTTAAGTTATGACAGACAAGTAAGATAGAAAAATGGAAGCATAAACTTCGGAATTTAAAATGCAAATTGACAGTAAAAATTTGTCATGGTGAATCGTATATGTAAAAAAAAAAAAAAAAAGGGGGTAAGGCTTACCAGAGGAAGAAGTGGAATTGTCGGAGGAACTGGAGTTGGAGCCGAAAGAAGAGGAGGATACATTAGAGGTATTACGACTGGCCACCGTGGCCAGTGTTGCGTCAGGTACTGTAGGTGAAAGAGTGGCTTGTGTGGGGAGATTAGAGTAGAAAGATTGAGAGTATGCCATCTTAATTAATTTCAATAAAGGTAGCTAGCTTCTTGTCTAATAATTCATATATGCGGATGAACAATATGTATGGGGAGGTTTGATGATCGGTTATTTAACGATCAGCTAACAACAACCATGGGAAATGAGTTCTCTCTCCAAATCAATCTGAATTTCAATGTCCATGCCTCTCACTTTCCATGAAATGCATGCATTCTCTTTCCCACTACTGCTCGACTTCGAGGCGGGCCGGACCACTTTAAACAAGTTCGAACAGGTTGTCTGTTCAGGTTAATTAATTGAAAATTTGTGGGTCGGTCCACTTTTTAAAATATTTAATTGTTACAATGCATCCTTCATCGGAAAAAATTATTTTTAAAAACGAAATGACTACGATACTCTTAATGATCCTGAGGTGCTCTACGTTTTGTTATCGCGGTTCTAAAATATCGGGTTAAATTTATGAACTGTGGTGCAATTAGACAATGAAATTAAACTTTGAACCGCGGTGCAAACGTTAATACAATGAAATTTATGAAACGTGATTCAAAAATAGACTAGAAAATTAAACTTTGAACCGCGATACAAAAATTTATGCAATGAAATTTATGAACCGTGATTCAAAAATAGACTAGAAAAATTAAACTTTGAACCGCGGTGCAAAAATTAGTGCAATGAAATTTATGAACCGCAATTCAAAAATAGACTAGGAAATTAAATTTTGAACCGCGGTGCAAAAATTTATGCAATGAAATTTATTAACTGCGATTCAAAAATAGACTAAGAAATTAAACTTTGAACCGCGGTGCAAAAATTAATTCAATGAATTTATTAACTGCGATTCAAAAATAGACTAAGAAGTTAAACTTTGAACCACAGTGCAAAAATTAATGCAGTGAAATTTATTAACCGCGATTCAAAAATAGACTAGGAAATTAAACTTTAAACCGCGGTGCAAAAATATTATCTAATTCATTTTTGCACCGCGATACAAAATGATAGATAATTAGTTACGTCCTCCACCTTCTTCTTCTATATCTTCCGTCGTAAGCCTTCTTCTTCCTCCTTCTCCGTCTTCGTCCCAACTGAAAAAATATTATCTAATTCAGGTCAATCCCCGTTTCATTGCACACAATCGTGATTTTCGAATCCAAAGTGTATAGTCTGAGCTATTGAAGAAAACGGTGACATTTTTTTAATAATATTTCGAAAAATGGTCTTTTGTGATTGAAAAAAAAGAATATGGACTTTTGGGATTAGAAACTTTAAAAAAGGGACTGACAAGAATTTTCCCCTAAATTAATTGAGAAATTGAGAAATTGCTATTACAATTTTTCAAATATTTAATTTTTCTCTTCAGTTCAACGTTATTTTTTATCAACCGCTAAAGTTTATTTTCAAAATATTGTTCATAAAATGTTTATATCAATTTATTCCACAACTCCAGTCAATACTTAAAGTTTGAAAAATCACGATTATGTGCAATGAAACGGGGATTCACGTGTGATGGATTGAAGAATTTTTAAACAGAGATGAAGACGGAGGAGGAGGAGAAAGAAAAAAGCTTACAGCGCTAGAAATGAAAGTAGACGATGGAGGACATGAAGGTCTGATTCATTATGATTTTAGATAACGGTACAAAAATTAGATTAGAGATGTAAATCGATGTATCACATTGCAAAAACTAATGTAATTAAATATATCATAGTTTTTTCACTCCAAAAATAACTCATTCGGATTGAAAACTTTTAACCAGCCCGATTTACCTCTTAATTTATTAAGCAAGGCATCTCAGTTTTACATCTTTCTGTTTATATATATTAAAAAAAAATGAAGAAAGGAGATAAATCCAAGAGACCAATGATTAAGTTTTTGTTTTTTTAGGCTAAGATTGATTGGGCTTCCTACCTAGTGTATTTTTAATTTTTTGCAAGGATTTAATTTGTTTTAAATTGAGTATATAATATTTTTTTTGTAATAAAATGTAGCAATTGTATATGTAGTATTTAAATTGCTATATATGCGCATTGTGTACTCTTGTATGCTCAAAAAAAAAAAAAAATCGACGTGACATGACCTAATTAACTAAATAATTTGTGAATTGAATGGACGTTTCTGCATTCAAGTTGCTTAGTGGAATCACTTTGAGTAGGGTATTAGTACTGGTCTTGACTGTTGACCAACTTGATTCCGAGGAAAAGAGATTCTTTTTTTTTTGATAAAGTGTTAGCTTTATATGCTCCTTGGTACCTTCCTAAATAATTGAGGTAAACACGAGTTACACGACGTTGATCCATCCAAGCACCCTGCCTAGGGTGGTAAATTGGGTGTTATGGATCAATAGATAATAGGTTATTATCCATGGATAACCATAGATAATGATCTATTATTCATTGATCTATAACACCCATTTTGTCACCTCTAACCATGCCCATCCCGGTTCACGAATTCCTTAGTTATGATTGGTTACATTTCTTGAGGAATGTCGTTCTGTACAATTGAGGAAGAGGAATCTAAAAAAACTAAATCATTCTCATTTTATAATCTAATTCGTTAACGCTTTCTCCCTCATTTTTCATCCTCCACCAACACAAGAGTGCTCTACATGTCATAATTAGCTATTTTATTCTAAACTTTTATTTATGGAGTATTAATTTTTATTAATAGTATTAGTTACTGCCTTACTGGGGTAATTTGCTCTTTTTTTGTTGTTTTCATTCCATCCTATCAATTTTTTCATGCACCAAAAATGTATATATGAATTATGATGACCTTTTACATTCTCAATTCCAAATCCCAAGAGATTTTTTTTTGGAAAAAAGACCAAATTTTATGTCCGAATGATACTACTAATCATTAATAAAGATG
>JABEVN020002109.1:0-22521 GCA_013146195.2 Codonopsis lanceolata
AAGCATACCGAAACATTACTAGGAAAAATATATAAAATATATATAATAGTACAAAGTTAAGTAATGAAGGTAAATAGAATAAAGTAAATTTCTTTAAAAATAGAAGCATTATTTTTTAATTTTTAAAATAATAGTACAAAGTTACTTATCAAAAAATAAAATAAAAAAATATAGTACAAAGTTAAGTAATGAAAGTAAATAGCACAAAGTAAATTTGTTTCAAAAATAAAAACATTTTTTTTTTATAATAAAAATAGAATTGAGTGATTAATGAAAGTGAAATAGAAGTATAGAACATACTACAGAGTCAAGTAAGCCGAGAAGTTTGAAATTCGAATACCCCAAGAGAGTATTTTATAAAAAAAAATATATACTTGGAATTGATAGTGTGAACACAGTAGAGAGTGAAAAGATGGATAGTTTACTTGGGATAGTGCGAAGGAGCCTTGAAGAAGAAACCTTAGCCTTGAAGTGAAAGTCGCAAGTTGAAGACCAAGCCCTAGGGCTCATATGGCATTCATCGTCGTCTATGATGATGTGCGTGGTTTGAATTGGGATTTTTGAGTGTTTTACATTTTATTATGTATTTATACTATACCTAAACTATGTCGTTTGGTAGTTAAAAAAGTAAAAAAATATTCTTTAACTAAGCAACTTTTACGATTTTTCAGCGCCTCTCGCCTCCCAAAAAGGCGCCAAAGGCGTACACCTTGCATCGTCTCTTGCACATCGACTCGCCCAGTATGGTTGAGGCACTATTCGCCTTGTGTCGCCTCTTGCCTCAGGGGCTAAAGGCGAGCGTGACACGAGGATTGTACGCCTTTTATGCGTGAATTTCTAGGACGGGGGGGGAGGGCAACCGCGATCACTTAGTGGCTTGGGGTGGTATGTGCTTGCCAAAGGAGTGGGGTTTGGCTATTGAGAATCCAATTTGTCGGAATATCTCTCTTGTGGGTAAGTGGCTTTGGCGTGTTCCCCAAGAACCACAATCTATTTGGCATAAAACATTTAAGAGTATGTTTGGTTTGAATTAGAATGGATGGAATGCTAGTATCTGCACTCAGTGACTAATAGAAGCCCGTGGAAATTTATTCATCTCTGCTATCCCTTGTTCCTCCCTCACACTCAGTTTCAGATGGGGAATGGGGAGTGCGTTCGCTTTGGGAGGATGTGTGGGTTGGTCAAGTTTCCTTCCTTGCCATCACCTTTTCCTCGTTTGTATTGTCTCTCTTCAGTTCAGTCGGCTCCCATTTTGGATTTCCTTGTGAGGGGTGGTCTCATAATATTTCAGGGATTTTTGTTTGGGCCCTTGTGCTTAATAAACTTAACACTATCGACTTGTTCTATGCTGCTGGTAAGTCTATTTCTTCAGATTGGTGTGCGATGTGGTGGAGTTGTGCTGAATCTCACCACCACCTGTTTCTTCATTGTGGTAGTGTATGTTTCCTTTGTTACAATTTATGTGGGGTGGGTGGGAAGGTCTGGGTTAGTCATTCTACTGTCACGTTTCTGTAGGTGAAGTATAGAAGCTTTGGGAAGGGTATTAATAGATCTAACTTGAGAATCTTCAGGGATAAGAAGTCGTTGTTGTCTTTGTTAAGGGATAGGCTGGTGTTTTTAACTTCTATCTCGACGTCTGCCAGAGGAGCGTTTAGTGGGGTTCTCTTTTCGGTTATTAAGCGGGGCTGGAGACCGGAGTGCTCTGTTGTTGTCATTTTTCTTTGTTTTCTTTTTCTTTATTTGTGATGGACTTCTCGTCCAATCTTCTGAACAGCCTTATTAATCAATAATATTTCTTCTGTTATCTTTAAAAAATTAAAAAGTGCTATCATCCTTTTTATAAAAGTCTGGGTGAAATTATTGTGACAGCTATGGAACTGTTGGTTTGTTACCCATCTCAGTTCCTTCTTCAGTTTTCCATTTTAAATGGCGGGAAATATCAACTATATGGATGTGAGAAGAGAAAAGATATCTCATTCTTCTGTCTTTTGGCATTTTCTGGAAATGAAAACAAAAAACTACACTGAAATCAGAGTCTTTAGCCTTAAGGTTATTTTCTGAACATTTTATTTATAGGTAAGTGTGACCTTGGTATGGGGATGAACATGAAAATATAAAGTAGCGAAAATATAGATGTCAGACTTTGCATGTCGTAGTTTGTTTGTGATATGCTGTGAGATATAGCTGCAAGGAAAAGATAATTGGAAAGAAAGGAAAAGATTGTAATTTAAGACTATTGTGATGAAATACCTCTCGCATACTATGCTGCCAAACTGAATTAGGATGAACATAGGGAATGACTCTTCGTAACTTTATCACCATCATAAATTAATAATAGTGTTGAGAGCAAGAGGGTCCCTGGAGTCTGGCCGATACAGTTAGGTCCTTGGAATATGTTATTTTTCTTGATGGATTTCTGGTATGTCTGCTTGTAACTTTCTCGTCTTAATATAATATATTTCTTTCTCTTATCAAGACAATAAATACATTGAATATTGAAGGCAGCTAAGACTAATCTAATCGGATTAACTAGAAAGTCTTTTTAGCTCATTTACAATCTTAAACTTGGTTATATTTTTGATAACCATGTCTTGGTTTTGCTTCAAAGTATCAAGTCTTGACTACATCAGTATATTCTGCCAGGTGTCCACATGCAAGAGGACTTTTCAGTCAATCATTTTTCCTTCATTCTCTGACATTTACTTAATATTCCCCCTTTTCTGCATTTTCTTTCGTATATGTAAGTTCTGGGATATTGTGGATTTCTTTTTACTAAAATTCACATATATGACATTGTTAGACCTCATAGCTCATCCTCCTTTCTCCTTGGATAAGACCCAATCTATTGACTGTGAATGTGAATCCCTTTTATTGTCAGTTTAGCTTTAATTAAATTTGCAAGTTGCATATAGATTGGTGACATGGCTACCGAGCTCTCTGTTGATGATGTTCTTTTTATTTCTTTATCTTATTCAAAAACCATTTACTTTCTACAAAGACACATGTCTAGTTTTTTATTTAGCATCAAGTTCTGAGTTGTAAACGTGGATTTTACTTTTACTTTTCCCTTTTCCTTCCATTTCCAATTACTCCACGTATTATAACTGCCTGACAAGCTTAGCTATTCTAATGGTTACTTTTTATTTGAGCAAACCTTTGTTTACGTGATATATGTCGTCCAACATTTCAATCTTTCTGATTGTTGTACATCAGGGGAAATATGGTGGATGCCTTCAGAATGCACATAATGCAAACAAAAGAACTTGGTACATGTCCTGTGCGGCAAATCGGTGGTTGTTCTTTCTTTTACATGAGAATCAGCAATGTCTACATTGTTATTGTTGTTAGCAGCAACGCTAATGTAGCTTGTGCCTTCAAGTTTGTTGTGGAGGTTGGCTTCTATTTGATGTTGAAGTTTCTGAATATATTAATTAGTTTTTATTTAAGCAATGCTACCGTAACTGTGCCTGAATATGTCTACTTAGCAGTTAATATATGTTTAACACTTATCATTAAGTTTGTCACAGCCACCTAAGTTCCTTCTGTTTACTGAGCATGGTTATATTTCGGCTTAAGAATTTATAAGTTCATTAGTGTGTCTCGTAGAGAAAGAACATATATTACTCCCTCCGTTCCACCCAAAGAGTCCTCATTTGAAAAGTCTAATTATTAAGGGGATATATTAATGTCATTGAAGTTGGTCATAATTACAAAAATACTTAAGCACAAGCAATGTGTTTACAACACAAGTGAAGGGTAAAGATGAAATGTTATAGAAATTGTAAGTAAAGTTTTTGAAAGTGGACTTTTAAAGTGAAACATCCCAAAATAATAGTGGAATCTTTGCCTGGAACGGAGGGAGTAATTTAAAGTAGAGTCATGTTACTAGTTGCCTTTTCCCTGCAGAATTGTGTTTGATTCTGGTGTTCAGTAAGTAAAATTCCTTTAATACCTGCATTTACTGCATTTAAGTTGTATGTTCTCCATGTGTTAATAATTGAAGTTCAAGCTCCCGATTAATCAACTTGGAAATTGAGTTTGCTCTTAATTGTTTGGCCAAGATGTTTGTCTGTGCTTTTTGCTGCATTCTGAATCACCTCTTGCAAGAGTTGAAATACCAACGATTTATGTGCGCGATAATGCAACATTGCAATGTTTAGCATTGCCGCTGAAGGGAGTTTTATTGCCTTCAACCAAGTAATATAACAGAGAACAAGTATAATTTGTTCTTTTTATGGTTTGGAATTTGAAGACGTTGTAAAAAACTAATGTGAAGCATGATCTAAGGAGGGTTTGATCTCAGAGTTCTGAGAAACTTAGTGGAGTTGGGGCCCATGGGCAGTTAGCCAGGAAGGAATATTGTGGCTCTCTTTGGAAGTGCTGATCTTCTATTTGATGATCCTGACAAGGGAATTATTATCAGAATGAAGGGACTTATTGTCATAGAGTGAAGTCATTGTGAATAAGCCATGCTAGCTTATACTTGCCAAATTCTGAAGGTGGAGAGGACTGTAATAAAATTGGCAATGATTCTTGAGAAGGATTTGATAGCGGATCTTGCTTTTGGATATGCCGAACACCGGACTTGTAGTCAATCCACATATGAGGTATCATTCTCCTATGGATACAGCGTGCAAGTTAATGAGCCTGTGATTGTTCATATTGGTTTGGTATGTACAGTTTCTGGCCTTGGGTGTGGCATCTTATCTGTTCATGGATTACATAACTGAGCCCGGTTCATCCCAGTTAGGAACACTCCTTTGAGAATACTTGCAAGGTAGCATAGACATATGATCCTTCCTCGTATAGCTTTGAATTCGAGTTTAGTGATTCCACTGGGAAGGCTTTTGGGGTTGAAGGGATCCCAGGGCACTATACTTGGAAATGTGAGGCAACTGTTGGGAAATTGAAGGGGTTTACTTCCAGGTAACCACATGAAGGTTGGGGTTTTGAGGGCTAAATTTGTGTGAGATTAATGTAACTGGGAGAAAAGGAAGATGATACAGAGGTTGATGACGATGATGATGAGGTGGTGATGATGGCGATTAGGAAGAGGAAGGAATGCTGATAGAAGGTCTGAGACCGGGCAGTGAATTTATTCAAAAAATTTGGGGAGTCAGATTTTAATTGTTAAATTGATTATGACAAATGGGGAGGTTGGACCGTTGAGGCTCAGAGGAGGAGGGGTGGTACTTTGTTTCTTCTCTTCTCAAGATAAGTTTCAAGAGGAGCAGGCGGTGTCGGAGCATGAGGACCAGAGTGCAACTGATTTGCCCTGTGTCAATGACGAGTCGAATGGATTGAATTGGAAAGGCATCCCGCCCATGACCCATCCCAAGAAACTTGACGAATGCAAGAATTGACGATCAAGAGGGGGAATGGAATAGAGGTCTTCTCATGTCTCCATTAAGCCACTGGGGAACGGAATAGAGGTCTAGTTGAGTCCTTTCAGAGCTGGGGGTCAAGTTGGTGAGCCCATCTGGGGTGTTTGAGTGTAGGTGTGTTCTCCGCCTATCGTAAAAGAGACCGAGGGGTCACAGAGACGCTTAGGTTGATGTCCTCAGTAAATTGTGGAGAGACACAACTTCGAAGGAGGGTGGTTCCAAGTAATGAGGCATGTTGTTGTTTTTTCTTGAGTTAATGAAAAAAGAATATCATTTGGGAGACAGCTCCGTGGGCATGTGCTGGACTATTTGGAGGGAGAGAAATCGTAGGGCATTTGATAACGAGGAAAGATCCATGATTTGCTTAAAGAACACATTACTCCGGACTTTATTCTTTTGGCGTTCAAATATAGTACCTCTGGCAACCCAACTACTTCTTTTGTAGAATTTGTGATTTTTTTTTCATAGGTTGCTCTTTTGGTAGAGTATACTTCTAGTGTATATAGGACGCATTACCTTTTTTGACGCTTGTTTATATGTATATATTCTTATTTAGTAAAAAAAAGTGTTCCACTCTAGATGTTGTTTTGGGAGTCTAGGTTGGTAGGTTTGAGTAATTTTTTTCCTTCTGCAGGAGAGTCTTGGTCTTGGGCGTATTTCAGTTGTTAGTCTGTCATGTTTAGATTTGTTGTTGGCGTTTGTTTTATGTTTGTAACAGAGTATTTTTATCCACTTATGTAGTCTCTTCTTAAATCTTATCTATGAAACCCTCCTTTTCTATCAATATATATGTGTGTGTGTGTGTTTTAATATATTATAAGGAGTTTGATAGGAGCTGGTTAGCTTTCTTTTAGGATGTTTTTACTTTTTAGTTGGAGGTTTAATTTATAGTTTTGGTTTTCTGGTCTTTTAGGGGCCAGATTGTCATTTGGCGTACTTTTATTGATTCTTGCACCCTTATTTCACCTTTTCACTAAGATATGAGTGAAGATTACTAGGTCCTCTTTTTGATCGAAAGAGGCTTGATCTAATTCAGACAAATTCTCAAGTCTTTTCTATTAAGAAAGGTTGCTCCGGTTTGAAAGTTGGTTAAGCGGGATTCAACATGCTCCGGTTTGAAATTTGGAGGCCTGGGGATTAGAAAGCTCAGCGTTTTTAATACAACCCTGTTGGGCAAATGGTTGTGGAGATATTTGAGTGATAGTACAGCACTTTGGAGTCGTAGCAGCAAAGTATGAAGCAAGTAATCATTTGTGGTTTCCTAATGAGTTGGGGGGTTGGAAAGGTATTAGGAGAAAATGGAATTCGATTCATTTCCTTCATTGTTGGAAAAGGGGACTATTAAATTCTGGAGCAATTAGTGGAGTGGGGATTTGGAGTTAAAGCTTGTCTTTTGCTCTTTGTTTAACTTGGCAATTGACAAGGATGAGACAGTTAACTCAGTTTTATCAATTGTACTATCACTCAGTTTTAGAAGGAATTTGCAAGACTGGGAAGTGGATATCCTGGGTCGATTTTTTGAACATCTTTATAGTCAGAAAATCAACAAGTATAGTGAAGACATGGGAAGGGGGGAAGAACAGGTCTTTTTCTGTGAAGTCTTTTTACCAGAAAATGCAGAATACGGATTAACCATTTCCGTGGAAAAGTGTGTGGAGAACAAAGGCTCCTCCTAAGGGTGGGTTTCTTTATGTGGGAAGCAGCTAATGAAGCTATTTTGACACGAGACAATTTGAGGAGGAGAAACAAGATATACACTTATTGGTGCTTCATGTGTAAGAGGGATGCAGAAAGTGTCAATCATCTCCTGCTTCCAGTTGCGAGGGACTTGTGGGGCTTTGTTCTGAATTTATTTCAGGTGTCATGGGTGATGTCTTATTCAGTCATTGATTTGCTTCAGGCTTGCTCTTTGTACAAATGGAAGAGGAGGAATTCTTTTTGGGATATTATGCCATTAGCGGTGAGTTGGACTATTTGGAGAGAAAGGAATGCTAGAGCATTCGAGAACGAAGAAAGGAGCATTGATGATCTTAAGAATCAGACTCTCCATCTGTTGTCTTTTTGGGGTTACGAGGAGGTGTCGCTGGGAATTAGCCCGTTTATTAACTTTGTGCATAACTTGTCTTGTGGTTAGTGGTGGTTTTATTTTGTATACTCCCCGTGTAAATAGGACGCTTCACCTCTTTTGATGCTCATTTTATTTATACTATACTTATTTATCAAAAAAAGAAAGAAAGGTTGCACTACAACTTTCTCTTTCTTCTGTTCTTCATGGAATAGACCTTCTAGCTTGGCCTGGTGTTTAGTCCCCTGTGCCCATCTTTATGTTTTTGGTGGGTGCCCGACTAGGGTGGTGGTTCTCTTATGTTCAAATCCTCCTTCAGCTAGGAACTTGAGCATGGTTCTGTCTGTGCAAAATCTATTCCATCAAGACTTCGGGGGTAAATCTTGGTATTTTACAGGGTTACTGCAATTATGAGGATGTTTGATAGCTGTATCAACACTAGTGATTTCTGTGATATCAAACCGTCTAATTCCCAGTCCTGTTGCCACCCTTGATAGTATATTCTTCTTTATCACTGATTGGGAAAGTTTGACTCTGGTTACATGCAGATTATTTTAGCCCCATATCTTTTAGATTGCATATTCCTCTGGCGGTTGGGATGTGGCCATAGGGCATAGAGTCTTTATGACACAATCAATATGGTAGCAAAAAATAGATAAATATGCCAGGTAACACCAAAGCTTCACAAAATCTAGGAGTACTCAAAATACTTTTAGCTCCTAAAAGTTATTGCAGATTAAACCCATCAGTGGCATATTAACCTTAGTTTTAAGTGATTTAGGATCAGTTTAAACCTACCTTTGTTTTTGAGTGTCTGAGGCATCTCAACTGTTAACCTTTGTTCGAATTATGTGGGTTGGCTGATGTCGTTTCATTTCCAGGATTTGGGCGCAGATTTCAAATTTTGATAAGGCCAAGGAATTGTCTATTCGACAGCGGATCGTTTTGTAGAAAATCTCAAACTTACACATTCCTTTTAATCATATATCATCAACCCTGTTATAGAGATAAGGCTATGTTTTCGCTGTGCTATAAACCAAACTAACGATGAACACTGTTGAGAACATCAGTAAGAGTATGACGAAGATAGTATCAATTAGAACATCGATGCATATGCCCCATTAATATTGTAGAGATAGGCAAGAGGTATGGCCCAGATCCAGCAATCATACCTTGAAGTGATGGGGTGGTTGGTCTTATCAATTACAATATTTGTAGATTCATTCACTTCCCCTTGAGGCCAACCTGAGTCTAAACAGTGTATATTAACTATTTGAAGGCTGACGTTAAAAACCCTATATTTCGTTCCCTTCTGCTTGTTATGGTATATTCTAATAAGCTGGATGAATCTTTCTACATATCTGGATGGCTTTGTGTTTTCATGTCCAGGCTTCACTTGTCTTACTTTATTGATTACTTCTTATAAATTGCTTGAATCCGCTATTATCTATACTGCCCACATTTGTGTAAATGGGGCTTCTTTGCTTCCTCTGTGTATGTAGTAGATATTCCATGCAATTAATCAAACAGAAATATACTGGCAAATAATTTGTCCTTTCTCCTTAATCGAAGTTGATGTGTGTGCTCTTTGTTTATGTGCAGGCTGTTGCTTTATTCAAATCTTACTTCGGTGGCTCTTTTGATGAGGATGCCATCCGCAACAACTTTGTCTTGATCTATGAGTTGTTAGATGGTACGCTGTTTAAAGTATATATATGTATATATCTTTGTATTTATGTATTCTTTGTTTCAGCATTACTCATTTTTTTATTTTTTTGAATATCTGGATAGAATTGGATACTGACATACTGTTGATGCAATGTGGCTAACACTACCATGTGGACATATCTACGGGATATCTCTCCATTGTTATAACAAGAATATGCTACATACCAAAAAAGGACAAGTAGTTAAAATCAAACAACTTATGGTCGTAAGGAATTTGATAATTAACCGAGAGGGTTGTTAGACTTAGAACAAAACCTCTAGCAGCTTTCGCTAGTATTAATATTTATTCTCAAAAGAATTTCACGAAGTTGTTAGGTAACCTCGTATAGTATTTACTTCGGTTTTCTAAAGATATTCCATTGAAATATATTCCTTAATAGAAACTTTTATATCCCTTAGATAGACTTTAGAGAAGGGGGTCCTCTTGTCATATTGTTGGTCACTTCTTATGACAAAAGTGTATGTCGATTTTGGTATTATTCAGTACAATATTCCTTCCCTGCATCCACCTAA
The DNA here is from genome assembly GCA_013146195.2 of Codonopsis lanceolata. Lineage (NCBI taxonomy): Eukaryota > Viridiplantae > Streptophyta > Magnoliopsida > Asterales > Campanulaceae > Codonopsis > Codonopsis lanceolata. The sequence goes on from JABEVN020002109.1 coordinate 9,691, forward strand.
ATACACAGGCCGCCATTCTTTTGGAGGCTGTTGCCATTATTTGTTTTTGGAGTGTAGACTATTGAGTTTTAAAAAGGTTCCCCTTGCCCTCTTTCTTTCTCATAATTTGTATCAAAAATCAAATTTTACGTAACACTAGTGCAGACGATACAGAGCAAATGAGAAAAAACTCAAGCATGTCACCTTCCTAGAGGATATGCTTCCTAAAAAGTTCACAATTTTATCCGATGAAAAGGTAGAAATTTGGGCACCAAAAGATTAAAATATTCAGCACTAATGCCCTCAGTCTATACACAGATATCTCCTCCTGCAAACATTTTATAGTTTTCTCTTTCAAACAAAGACCAGTTGAGGAAAATGATTTATGCCTTTTGCAAAAACATTTTTGTTTAACGTATATGAGGAAAATGAATAGCAATTTGAAGTAGTTTCATTATATTTGCGTCCAAATTGCAGAAATTATGGATTTTGGTTATCCACAAAATCTTTCACCAGAAATTTTGAAGCTTTACATAACTCAGGAAGGCGTCCGCTCGCCATTCTCATCGAAGGTTAGATGTGTATTTTTGTTGTGTTTTTAGAATAGCATTTAAAACGATAGTGCATCAGACTCTTCCAAGAATTATGTGGTTTACTTTAATAGGAAGCTGCCATTTTTTTTCTTATGAACAAACACGGAGGGGTATTCTGACTTCTTTATCTTGCAAATAAATAGCCTACGGATAAACCTGTACCAAATGCAACTTTACAAGTTACTGGTGCTGTTGGATGGCGTAGGGAGGGTCTTGTCTATAAGAAGAATGAGGTGCCTCTTTCTTTACTTCTTTTCCCTTCCCCACATTAGTAACTTTGAATACTTCAGCTCCGCTAGGTCATGACATTCTTGTGGTGACAGGTGTTTTTGGATATTGTGGAAAGTGTTAATCTTCTTATGTCTTCTAAAGGTACATAATATATCTCCTGCTTCTTCATGTGTGTGTGTGTGTGTGTGTATATATATATATATTCCTTCACTAATAAAAAAAATGGTGAATACAGGTAGTGTACTGCGTTGTGATGTAACTGGTAAAATTCTTATGAAGTGCTTCCTTTCTGGAATGCCTGATTTGAAGCTTGGCTTAAATGATAAAATTGGGCTAGAGAAAGAGTCTCAGCTTAAGTCGCGCCCTACTAAGAGGTAGCTTCTGAAGATATAATTGTGGCATTTTCTCAATCATGTCTTTATCTATTCGCCCATGGAAGGCTTCTTTTCAGCATATAGTCATATTTTGTAATATGCCTTTATTGGCATTCCTTTTCCATCTCCTGATTTTACATTTATCTCATCTCAAAAGGTCTGCCCGGAAGGAGTTATATGTTTAGATTGATCAAAATGCAGAAAATCTCCCTGGGAACCTGGTTCCTGCCAGTTCGGCAATTTTTTTGTCATTTTGTTTCTAAGACGAGAAACAGTTCAGTTCTATTTTCAGCAAACTAAATTTTTTCATGTCATGCACTTCTAGGAGACGACACTCCTTCCGGTGCTTGGATTGAGATTTGTAGTTTATGTTCCATGGCCCTTAATTAGTTCTGGTTCTTTTGATGATCTATATGGTATTATGGTGCAGTTATTTTTGCTATATAATTTAATCAATTTCAAAACGTGTAGCGTTTTTATTTTTTATTTTTTTCGTACTGATAATGATTTCTTCTGACATTATACTTATTTTTTATTAATTTTTATGTCAACAATATTTCCCCTGGAACATGTATGCCTAGACTTCCAGTCTAATTATTAACAAGTCAATGTTATTGTTACTGTCAATGAAAAAGTAACAGCAACTTGTACTTATCAAGAGTAAGCTAACAGATCAATAATACCTCATAGAAAGTTGGCTCTCCAAAATTTAACACCTGATAGAGATCATAGCATTAACTGAATGAAAAACTCGTATGGGTTCTTCATGTAGTTTATACATATTTGAAGTTCTAAGTTTGATGACATTGTATTACTTATGGTGATTTATTCTTGGCCTTTGATGAAGATTCTTTTGTTTCTTTGATGATATAAAGTCTCTGACTCTGCTACATATTGCAGTGGGAAAACTATTGAACTCGATGATGTTACTTTCCATCAGTGTGTGAATTTGACGAGGTTTAACTCAGAAAAGACCGTCAGCTTTGTTCCACCGGATGGTGAATTTGAACTAATGAAGTAAACTCTCTGTTCTTTCCAATATATGTTAGTTTGTGGCATTTATTATAATTTTGAATCACATATCGTAACCCATAGCAGTGTGTGTCAAAAGGTGTCAAATCATGTGACGCGTCCTACCCAAAAGAAACTAGGCGATCAAAAAACTATTTACAAAATCTATAAAAGAAAGGCCATAATTATGGGGAATCTCGGCTGCAATCTAAGGATTGAACTTATCAAGTGTCAACTAAAAACTGGGAAAGAACAAATGGTCTCCCTCACCGTATTTTGCCACCACTAATCTCCTCCACAGCTCCTCCTTGTCAAGTGTAAAACTAAAAACTTACACAACCATTTTCCTAGCAGAGCAAGATTAAAAATCCTGAGGTTTTTAACTCCTAATCCTCCGTACCGCACACTAGTGCATACCGATTTCCACCCAACTAACTCCTCCGAGCCTCCCTCCCATAAGAAGTCCCTCTTCTCAATCCTTTAAACCACTGACACAGGGATCACATAAAGAGATAAAAGATAGGTGGGAAGTTTAGATAAAGTGCTCTTAATCAGAGACAATCTTCCACCTTTCGACAAGAGATGCCTCTTCCATCCTGCCAGCCTTTTTTCAAACCTTTCCACAACCTGATTCCACATAGTAACATCTTTGAAAGGAGAGCGAAAGGGTGAGACCTAATTATTTGGTAGGAAGATCAAAAGTTTTGCAACCAAAGAAATAAGCCAGACTCTCCACGTTGTCTACCCTGCTCACTGGGATAATCTCACATTTTGAAACATTAATGTTCAAACCTGACATGGCTTGGAAGAATAACAGAATCAAATGAACATAAAACCCAGCTGATCTCTATTAGCATTGCAGAAAACCAGGGTGTCGTCTGCAAAAAGTAAGTGAGACACCGAAATCTCCCTAGCTGGGGCTCTCCCACCCTGAACCCCTGAATGATGCCACCTTCCACTGTCTTCTCGATCAGATGACTCAAAACCTCCATAATCACTATAAAGAGTAGGGGAGAGGTTGGATCGCCTTGTCGCAACCCTTTTGAGCTTGAAAAAAATCCGGCGGGCTCCCCATTAACCAATACTTAAAATTTCACCGAAGGGATACAGAAATAAATCCATTTTCGCCAGTTCTCCCCAAAATTCATGCAGTACAAAAGGTTAATCAGACTAAATAGTAACCAAGACAGTCTTTTTGGGATGAAGGGAATACTATTTATCCACATTTTGCTCCTTTTATTTGTTAGATCAATGCTAGTCATAGTATGATATAGCATGTCTGAACTGCTCCAACTTGGCACTATGTGTCAGATGTTGATCATGCTTCCTTATACGCTGCCTTATTGGTTTTAGTTCATTATCCCTTTCCACTTTATATGGGACTAAATGTATGCAAGATTGCTCAGTTTTATGATCATGCATATCTTCGCCACAGGTACCGTATCACTGAGGGTGTAAATCTTCCGTTTCGGGTATTACCCACGATTAAGGAATTGGGTCGGACGCGCATGGAAGTAAATGTCAAGGTTGGTATGCAGAATGCAAAAGTTGATTGTGATTGATCATGTATATATCTTACAAGTTCCAATTTTCAGGTAAAGAGCGTCTTTGGTGCAAAAATGTTTGCACTTGGAGTTGTGATCAAGATCCCAGTACCAAAACAAACAGCAAAAACGAATTTCCAAGTTACATCAGGTCGTGCAAAGTACAATGCATCTATTGATTGCCTGGTGTGGAAGTAAGTATCTTTAATATTTGACTTTGCGGAGCTTAGCATTTACATATAGTTTTATTGGCATAGTGAAATCCTAATGTCCTATGTGATTGCATTTTCATCACTTTCTGAACAAGTGTACACTTTTACAACTATGGGTAGCAATTTAAACATTTTGACATGAATTTCTAGAAACAATTACAGAAATTACTTTATGTTTTATTATCTAGTTTAAAAGTTTAAAACATATGACAGTACATTCCCAATTTATCGAGTACAACTGACCACTAGATTATAATGTACCACATTCTCTTTACTTTCCTGGTACCATGTTGCTCCTATTTCTTCATAACATTCTTGGTTTGGCATGGATGACATATTTGTATGAGTGTAAATAAGTTGTTCCATCAAATTTTGTCAGTAACAAGAGTGTCCTTTTTCAGTCTCCTGCATTTGCTTGATCTTATAAACAATTTTTTATGTTCCCTATCAAGAAGTCTCTCTCCTTTGCACATGCCTTGTGATCATAATTACCATTACGATCAATCGGACGCCCAATGTTTATTCTCTCTCTCTCTCTCTATATATATATATATATATATCACATGCATTCAACCCCTACCCCCTCTGCCTTGCATTAAAGATAAGTAGTACTCCCTCCATTTCTAAATTATTGTCATCTTTGATCCGACACACCGTTTAAGAAAAGATATCGACTTTATTATAAATATGGCTGTGATGTGTAGTTTCCTTTAATACCCTTGTGTATGTGGTCATAATTAAAGTAGGTAGAAAAAATAAGGATAAAGTGGTAAAAGTATTGTTCTAAAAAGCAACGTTTTGAAAGAAAGACAATTATTTTGAAACTGACAAAAAAGGAAAGGAGGACAATTATTTGAAAATGAAGGGAGTATTTATTGCTATGATAATGAGGTGAACTTGGCGGATGCTGGGGAAGTGAGTTGTATACTAAAAGATGCTACTACTTATAAAGAAAAATCGGAGAACCTTCACTTGAACCCCTTCTTATTCCCTCATGGAATTTAAACTTAAGTTGTCTCCAAAGTAGAATGCCTATCAACTTGATTCATTGTAATTTAAGCAACTCTTGGCCAGTCATACTTTAAGATGACTTTCAACCTTGTAAAGAAAATATAGTATTCATTGAGATGATCGCCACTGCCACTGTCAAATAGTAAGAAAAGGTGATTTTATTTGATGAGAAGGCTATTTGTATTGAGAATGTAGATCAAAGCATGTGTAGAAGTAGGGTTTTCTGTCTGCTCCACTGTATATAGGATATGAATTGTGAAATACTCCCCTCGTTCCACCCAAAGAGTCCCCATTTGAAAAGTCTAATTATTAAGGGATATATTAATGTCATTAAAGTTGGTCATAATTACAAAAATAGTTAAGCACAAACAATGTACTTACAACACAAGTGGAGGGTAAAGATGAAATGTTATAGAAATTGTAAGCATAATTTTTGAAAATGGACTCTTAGAGTGAAACATCCTAAAATGAAATAATAGTATAGTGGACTCTTTGTCTGGAGCAGAGGGAGTAGTTCAAATAGCTCTCACATTGCTTGTATGTTGGTTCAATTCATTGTCTTGCATGTCGGCACGTGTACCATATTACCGTGACACATAAACATCACTGTACACTTAATTAATGGATGGTGAACTGTAGATTCTCTTAACTTCAAATTCATATGTGCATTTTCGGACTCGGTTGTTTTGCTGTTTAGTACTCTCCCCACTCCACCACTATTCTATTTTTGGGATATTTTTGTGACATTCCACTTAAAGAATCCACTTTAAAAAATTTGTTGTCAATTTCCCACAACCTTTCAACTTTACATGTGATATAAACATTATAAGCTCAAGCATTTTTTTAATATGTCCCATTATTATTAGACTTTTCACATATGGACTCTTCGTTGCACCAGATGGGATATTTTTTTGTTTTGCTATGTTACATCTTTAGTTTTAGTTGATAATGAGGTAGATTCTTTCAAACCATGCAGAATTAGGAAATTTCCTGGACAAACCGAGCCAACCTTGAGTGCAGAAGTAGAGTTGATTTCCACGATTGTAGAAAAGAAGTCTTGGACTAGGCCACCAATACAGATGGAGTTCCAGGTACCTTTTTGGTTGCTTAGAGTTATTATTTTTGAAATTGTTTTGTTCATGTAGAAGAATAACATTCCCTTTTTGCAGGTACCTATGTTCACGGCATCTGGATTACGAGTCAGATTTCTCAAGGTATATTTACCAAGCTGAAATTCACTTTCCTTTTTTGGTTCTAGTTTACGATGTTTCTCTAGATCTTTGTGCCATAACTTTGGTTTCGACAGGTGTGGGAGAAGAGTGGTTACAATACAGTTGAGTGGGTTCGTTATATTACCAAAGCTGGTTCATACGAGATTAGGTGCTAGATACAAATGCTGCTTGAAAATTCTATTTAGAAGAGTTGTTGATTGAATTGAAACTAGAGAACAGATTCAAGCGTGTCCAGCTGCATAACAGGAATTATCAAAATAGCTTTGCCTCATCGACAAATATATATTTCCATTGCTTCCCCCAAAAAGATAATAGTCTACTCATGCTTGTATTATTCGAGGTATATTCCTTGTTTCTTCTACTAAGTTTATAGGATCATTTGGAGTGAAAATTTGGCTTAATATATGTATTGTAGAGGCTAGTCCTTTGTTGGGACTACATGAGCGCCAATGAGCAATTTCTGTGCTAGAATTTTTGTTCATTTAACATATTTGTGAGTGAATAATTTTATTTTATTTTATTTTTTCGGTATGGAGCAAATAATGAAATTTATCATTGTTGTGAGTTTTGGAGTTCTATTAACATTTGTAACTAATATTTTTTTACCACTATAGTATTTGTTTTCGGTTTCCATTTTTATAAGTCCTTTCTAATGCATTTTAAGTTTTTATTTTTTATTTTTTATGTCATTTCTGATGCATTTTCTGTCTATCTCGTGACAACCAGGACCAGTTTCCACTGTTGCGACCACGGTGTTAAGTTAATGTTTGTTTAAGAAACTTGATAGCATAATCTTTAGTGTATCCATTAACATTTTCGAGTGTGCTAATGATGTGAATTTTCCTTGCCCACAATTGCCGCAAGTTGTCCCGAATTGATTTTAGAAAACAGCCCAAAATCTCTCTAAAAGGATAAAAACAAAAATAACACTAGTAAAAATAGGTAATGGGTCACTGGTTAAATTTTATTCGTCTAACGTAAAGAATTTTGACGACTCAATCTTTCTAGGCTTCATTCACCAAGATAGAAGGTATTGGTTTTGGGGAAGAACAAAATGTGTTCTATGGCTTTTCTTAAACAAAAAAAAATATCCTTTATTCCTTTGTAGGCTGTCTTTAAAAAGGCTACAAATTAACCATAGTTTACGTAAAAGAAAACCCTAACAACTAGTAGGTAAATCCTAATTAACTCGTCCATAAAGGACTCCCTTACATTTGCAAAAGTAACATAAATAAAAATCCTAAACTAAGCAGATCCTTGTTTCACAAAGATTGGTGAGACCAACACTTTTAAACCCACAGCTGCCGCTTCCCTTGGCCCCCTCTCTTGCATGCCATGTACCCTTTGGACGCCCATGCTGCTTCCTTCCAAGCCCAACCCGAGTGCCTCTCTAATTCCTTGAGTCTACCCCTCCTCATAAATACAAAGGGGAATTTCAAGTAGGTACAATTTTGAAAACATGTTTTCATTTAGGACCATTAATTTTTTGTACATTTCATAAAACTACAAATTGCTTGCCAAATGACAAAAATGTCATTAATGAAAATAAAACTGATCCGACATTTTCAACGACCAAAATAATCCAGAAACTCTGATGCCAATCACTGACATCAGGTTGCATTTAACTTGATTTTGGAGGACCAAAATTATTCCAGAAACTCTGATGCCAAGCACTGGCATCAGGTTGCATTTGACTTGATTTTGGAGCACCAAAATTAATCCAGAAAGTCTGATGCCAATCCCTGGCATCATGTTACATTTGATTTGATTTTGGAACACCAAAATTAATCCAGAAACTCTGATGCCAAGCACGGGCATCAGGTTGCATTTGACATGATTTTGGATGACCAAAATTAATCCAGAAACTCTGATGCCAAGTACTGACATCAGGTTGCATTTGACAGGATTTTGGAGTACCAAAATTAATCAGAAACTCGATGCCAAGACTGCGGCATCGGGGTTGCATTTGACATGATTTTAGAGGACCAAATTAATCGGAAACTTTGATACCAAACAACGGCATCGGAGTTGCATTTGACTTGATTTTGGAGCACCAAAATTAATCAGAAATTCGATGCCAACAGCATCGGGTTGCATGACTTGATTTTGGAGGACCAAAATCAATCGAGAAAGTCGATGCCAAGCCACGGCATCGAGGTTGCATTTGACTTGATTTTGGAGGACCAAAATCAATCGAAAAATCGATGCCAAGCCTCGGCATCGGGGTTGCATTGACATGATTTTGGAGCACCAAAATCAATCGAAACTCGATGCCAAGCAACGGCATCGGGGTTGCATTGACATGATTTTGGAGGACCAAAATCAATCCAAACTATGATGCCAAGCAAGCATCGAGGGTTGCATTGACGAGATTTTGGAGCACCAAAATTATTCGAAACTCGATGCCAAGCAACGGCATCGGGATTGCATTTGACCGAGATTTTGGAGGACCAAATTTAATCTAGAAACTTCGATGCCAAGCAAGCGGCATCGAGGTTGCATTTGACGAGATTTTGGAGGACCAAAATTAATCCGAGAAACTCGATGCCAAGCAGCGGCATCGGGTTGCATTGACTTGATTTTGGAGCACCAAAATCAATCCGAAGCTCGATGCCAATCCACGGCATCGGGTTGCATTGACTTGATTTTGGAGCACCAAAATTAATCCGAAACTCGATGCCAAGCGCGGCATCGGGTTGCATTGACATGATTTTTAGAGCACCAAAATTATTCGAGAAGCACTCGATGCCAACCACGGCATCGAGTTGCATTGACTTGATTTTGGAGGACCAAAATTAATCGAAACTCGATGCCAAGCCGCAGCGGCATCGGGTTGCGATTTGACGAGGATTTTGGAGCACCAAAATTAATCCGAGAACTCGATGCCAAGGCTCGGCATCGGGTTGCATTGACATGATTTTGGAGCACCAAAATCAATCGAAAAGAATCGATGCCAATGCCACGGCATCGAGGTTGCATTTACATGATTTTGGAGCACCAAAATTATTCCGAAACTACGATGCCAAGCACAGCATCGGGTTGCATTGACGGTATTGGAGCCAAATCAATCGAAAGTCGATGCCAAGCGGCGGCATCAATGCATTTGACAATATGCGGGACCAAAATCAATCGAGAAAGTCGATGCCAAGCAACGGCATCGGGATGCACAGCAATATGCGGGGCCAAAATCAATCGCGAAAGTCCAGCAGCACAGCATCGGGGACATTTAGCGGCGAAGCGTAAATACAATCAATCCGAAAGTCGATGCCAAAGCGGTATCAGGATGCATTTAACATCATTATGCAACATCAAATTAATTCAACATTTTACGATTACAAAACAAAATACAGTAACACAAACATGGAATAAACATAAAAATTTAATTATCACATTTTCAAACAAATTTGTCATTGTTTTTTGTTGTCCCTTTCAAAATAAATGTTTTGACCACCATCTTTAACCTATATTTACTTGACATCAATACTACTAGGAATCATTTGTCCTCTTACCAAACATTCAATTAAACAACATACAAAAACACCACAATCTTCAGTGTTAAGATTTTGTTGTGGTGATTTTGCATATCTTCCAACGCTGCATTTGAATTTAAGCTTGTTCAGATCCTTGTATTGTCCAGGAAACAAATTCACACGTTTTTTCATTATGCATTCAACATAATTTACCTACAGAGAAAATAACCAATAAAACTTAATCTAAAGACATTACTTAAAAGACAATACTAATAAAAAAAAATACATTACTAATAAAACTTACAAGAATTCTTGTAAGACCCCGAACCTTCGTGTATTTGAATTTCTCGTGTTGCATGCTTTGTTGTTAATGCGTCGAGTGTTTATCATAACATGATAGCACCTAAATAAGTCTCATTGGAGTCTTAGTACCTTGCATATAAGATTGACAATGTTCATCTTAGTTGTTGTATGCTTGGTTGAGAGTTTAGAAGCATTGTTGCTTCGTTTGAGCCTTAGGGTTTCTCGGGATTGCCTTCGTTGCTTGTATTGTTTGTGCTTTAAACTTGCGAGAAGTTCATTTAAGTTATAAACCAAGTGTACTTGTATTTCTCATGCTTGCACAATCAATGTTCATAGATTTGTTGCATTTGGAAATAAGATGACCAACATATCACTTCACAGATTCAGTCCGTTTTTTGGCGAACTTCGGGAAAATTCTGGTACCAATCTACTAAAGATAATTTTCTAAAACTTTAGTATATTTTACCTACATAGGTTAGGATACTCCCTGTAAAATATGGTATTTTTTCAAGGTGTATAAGTACCTCATTTAGGTCTTGACTTACGGCTGTGCCAGAATTCTGTTTTCAGGAAATCAGCTTCTGTACTTGAACTTGTAGTAGCCATATTTTGATGAATATAAGTCCAATTTGAGTAATTTAAAAGTCTAAACTATAGTTTAAAGAGTCTAGTTTCATAAAAATCAATAATCACCTCATTTGGAGGTGTGAGCTATTTTCGGTCGATTTTACAAGATTGACTGTCTGTTTTCCTGAATCTTGTTTTGTGAGTTTTGAGTGGATTTGGCTAATGACTCTTGAACCTTTGCCCCTTGGCCGACCTTGGTGAGTCCAAGCCCCCTTTGTTGACTTGTCTAAGATCCTTGTGAACCCTTGGATCATTGCTTATCAATGGCTCACATGCCTTAGCCAATAGAAAGCCTCTTAATCACTTCACTTGGATTAGGGACTTCTTGGGAAGTATATAAACACAAAATTCAGCCAAGATCAGCCATTTTTGATCAACATAACCAGAGAACTTCAGAGACTTAGCTCAAATTTCGTCCATGGAGGTCACACCAACTTGAGAGACCATTTCCCGGAGATCCGGTGATCCGATTGTCGAACCGAGACCGCCAAATCGAAGCCCTCGATCTTCTCTACAACAATCCTTGCTCTAATCAACCTTTCCTCCATTAATCTTAGGACTAAGGTACGTTGAGAAATCCCTGAAATTTTCATGTTCAATAAAATGACATGACCCCTTCATTATAGTTGCTCTATTGATGATTATGAACATCTTTTGTGAAGACAAATCCTCCAATTCAACCTTTGAAACATGTGTAGGATTTTATGAATTCTCTATGAAGTTGTGATTTTGACATTTTATAAAGCATGAATGTTGTTTATAATGAGCTTAGAATAACTCTTGTGAAGGAATATGTTTCAATTCAAGGTTTAACAAAATCTCCGATTCTAGGGTTTGAAACTTCGGGATTGTGTTTAAGGCTAGTTTAAGATCATGAACGGCCTAGTTATCGAGTTCTAAATGAAAGGAGAACTTAGGAAAGGGCAATGTAATGCATATATTATCAATGCTCTATTTGGTTGAATTTTAGTAAAACTCACCGGAGTTGAGATTAGGAGTTATTGAACAATACCGACTCCACATTCAATCCCTACGACGTTTGTAGTGCGTTAGACTAATATATTAGCCTACGTGACTTTGGGATGGATTGAAGGGCATGTTTGATATGAGTGATTATAAGACTCAATCGAGTTCTTATGTGGTTTATGTGATTGTGTGAAGCAAATGCACAATTGAGAGCATGTTGTAGAATGATGTATCTACTTGACAAAGTTGAATTCGCTCTTGTCGAATTCCTACTTGATTCTTTAATGAGTAAAAACACCTACTTGTTGAATAATGAATTTGAGGACTATTCTATGAGAAGATTTGGATTGGGGCTTTCTTAGTACTCTATACATGGAGTCTACTTGTATAAGTCGCTAGGATGACCATGTTGTTATCTAAGACTCACTAAGATGGTTTGACCTTACGGGTTATTACCGCTCTAGTGTTGCTTAAGTCTTTGACTACCATCGACTTTTGTGTTATTGAATGAGTTACTACTCTAGGAAGAGTTTAGTAAATGGCTTCATGATCCGAGACTAACGGAGTAGTCTTGGATAGTACTTAATGGACCGATGGTTAAGTTGTGACTCGTTGAATTTCATAGGTGAATATGGAATATCGGTATATTTTATATTATGACTAAATGCATGATTTCCTACCTTGTCAAGAATTGATTCTTCTATGTGTTTCTATGATATGACTTATGAGCATATTGAATGTATTTGCCTTCGTGCCTCGATCTGCTCTACGCTTAATGAATTGTGGTGAACTTGGATTCTACTATTAAGTGGAATTATGAATCAAAATTGAACTAAGCTTGATTTCACAATAATCAACTTGGGCTTCCTTATATAATTGACTTGGGACTTGAACTAAGATTCCTAAATGGAATGAGAACCTTGCTATGCCTCAACGAGAACATAGAAAAGAGTCTTGGAACACATATAGTGTTCAAACTCTATTTGGTTGAATTGTAGTAAAGACTCAACGAGTCGAAGTTAAGGAACAATTGAACCTTACGAGGATCGTGGTGAGATCCTATGATAATTATATTCCATTTGACTAGATTACTAGCTTTTGGGACTTGAATGAATAGAGTGAACAAACTTGGCACTTATGATTTAGAGACTCAAATGAGTTCCTATTGTGGTTTTGTGATTTATGTAACAATGTGCATAATCGTATGAGTTTAGTAGGTCATTATATCTACTTGAGAATTAGCAAGTAAACATCTACTTGTGCATTGCATATGTTTCA
>JABEVN020002110.1:0-22515 GCA_013146195.2 Codonopsis lanceolata
ACCCCTCAAGCCCCTCTAACCTCTCATACTTAACCCCCTAAACATGTCCTAACATTATTTAGAAGTTAATTAAGGTTGGATTAGAGCTTGATTATCCCTAATCTCCACTAATTGCACTTGAGAAATGTCCTTGTGCCCTTCTTAATTTGGGGTATAAATACCCACAACCCTGCAAATGCGAAAATCACTTCATTTCTCATCCTCCACTACGTATTAGAGAGAGAGGCTTGGAGATTTTGAGCCAGCTTCATTCCTCCTTCGATCCAAGAGCGATCCGACCACCCGATTTCCTTCAAACTTCGGATTCTTGAAGCCCTCGGCGAGTAGAAACGACTTCACCGATCGGTTGTGTTCTCTTGAGTTTTCACTCAAGCTAGGTAAGTTACCTTCTTTTGATTTTGGTTCATTGGCCCTAAGGAAAACAACTTGTATGCTAATTGTGGGCAATGAACAACTTGTATCTTGCCCAATTTTGGGGATTTTTGAAGTATGAACTTGTTAGGGGTATTTGTAGATGACTCCTATGATTATTGATGTATATGATTACTCTTCATATTGTGTTTCTAGGATTGTGAGCATGTTAGAAATCATGCTTACATTATATTTGGGTTTATTATGAAAGTATGCCTTTGATTTGGTCTTTGGATTTGTGAACTCTCTATATAATATGAGGATGGTCACTTAATTGGGTTATATGTAATTTATGAAATGGGTTGATCTATGTTGGGATTATTTGTGAATTTTAGGCTTGAGAGTCAAACCCGAATTATTGGGGAAATTATGGTTAAGTTGAAGTGGGGTTAATGTGGAGATCGATGAGAGATGTAAATGATGAAACTTGGTGTTTAGACTCAACGGAGTCGAAATATGTTCAATAATGTGATTGTGAACTCGGGTTGGAATCCTACGACAATTGGATTTCGTTTGATTATGATTATGATGAATTATTGGGTTTTAGGGCTCGGGAATTAAGCCCGAATGAACTTTAGGATTTTGTAGTATATATGAACGAAATGTTTAATCGTGGGACTATGAAACACGTAAAGAATGGAATGTAGAATTAAGACTCAACGGAGTCATTGTGAGGCCAATAATGAGATAACAAGCCTTTGATTGAGACCCTACGATGTTCGGGTCTCGTTTGCTTATGTTGTGCGTATCCGAGTACCTTGTTGTGTCCTATGGAGACACTCATGTTATAGAGACCCATTGGGAACTTGTTTAGAGCGTGCTTGTAAAGCACGGAGTATTAGAGACCAACCCATGGTCTCGAGTACCATTTAATAATAGTTGTTCGATGAATTCACTATAAGGAAATTAGTCGCGGGGATATGAAAGTACTTGCGAGATTTAGACTACAAGGTAGTCTTGTCATTCATAAGATGGGTTTTGATGATGTCGGCTATAAGGACTTTGGCTAAGTCCGGTGTGCCTTTAAGTGAAGCTTAATGCTAAGTTTTGAATTGTGGTGGTTCTTAGACTAAGTAGTAGTCTTGATTTAATCTCGAGTTGAGGACTTAGTAGACCTCATGTTGTGAATTGTTGAGCTTATATGCTATTCTTGAATTGGTAATGACTTGAGGTTTATGAATACCTCAATACGTGGTTTTTGAACTAAACTTATAAGTTGGTTGAATTTATTAAGTATGTGCAAATATGTGCATTGTTGAAATTGGTGTGTAGAGCTTTATGTCCTACTTGATTTGGTATGCCCGCAATGAGCGGTCTTGGTTCTTGTTTGAGCATGAGAGTAATTATCTACTTGCGTTGCATTGAGTCCAGTGGCATTAATTGGTTTGTTATTCAAGTCGGGGTGGGACGATGCATGCACGCTTCACGAATTCATGGGATTATGGGATTCGTGCTCGCTATGGATCGCCGCACCGGGACTCCACACACACCTCCACCGTGCCGCGGCCGCAGGTGGGAAGTAGCCCTTTGCCGTATCGTTAAGTGCCGCATTGGCTTGCTATTGAGTCCGAGGGTTCTCGGCATGAGTCGATGAATTCACATAACATCGATGGCACGAACTAGTAACATTGTGTATTGGCAGAGCAACAAGGCGAGTGGTTTGGGTATCTTTTCTATCCCTTATGTGGCTTACTATGAGCACTTATATGAAAGAGAACGTGTTATGTGGTTTATGAAGTTTATGTTACATGATGACCTGATACAAGTTATTATTGGTAGACTATAAAGATACCATGATTTTATATGTGTTGATGCATTATGCCATGCCACGATATGCTATGCCATACATATGCATTTAGTAACTTACTGGGTCATTATGACTCATTTCGTGTGTTTGTTTTCCTTAGCTTTTGCAGTGATCCCGTTAATGCGGGCGGCTTGGATAGTGATTCCTAGAAGGTGGTCTTCCGGGCTTAAAGCTTGGGTTAATTATTATTATTATGTTATTTTGTAATTGTGAGACACGATTGTAAAGTTATGTAAACTTTACTTGGGTAGACTATGTTAGTATTTTGTTATTGTATTATTTTGGTAGCCGACTCGTTAGTCGAGCTGTTGTATCTTTTAGAAGTTATTCCTTTGTTATTTCGAGCATGCTTTAGCTCACTCATTCTAGTCTTGTTGGTATTGTCATCTCCGACGACGTTAGTTGTGAGACTTGGGTTTAGTTGTTAGAATTTTGAATATCTTATTTTTTTAGTTGATTTATTCCTCCGGCATGTTTTAGCCGTTGAGTTGTTGTTTATCAGGTTGGTATTCTTGTTGCTTCGCCGGCCTTAGGTTGCCGATGGTTTGTTGTACGTGCGCAATGTTGCGTCCACGCGAGTAAATAGATTTGTCGAGAGATAGTCGTCTCTCAGCTTAGTATTCCTTAGTTTAAAACTATAGGTTTTGGTCTCATTTATGATTCGCTTCCGCAGATTTTAGTTTTTGGTTATTCGGTTTTGCCGTTATGGCTTTTCATTCCTGTTTAGAGTTTGTTGGTTCAATTCTTGACTCGCACCACTACGCTTAGCGGGTGCTTGTCCATCTTTTAGCTTGTCTTGACGGCACGACCTTGGGATTCCGCATTGGAATTCGGGTCGGGCTGTCACATTTCAGGTCGCTGTTATTCCAAGGCCCTTCACATTCTGAATTCTACTGCCTCGGTCCGATCTTTCTTGATGATGATGGACCTGGACTTAGACAACTTAATTGCTGATATGTTTCAGCAATTTCTAAGCACAATAAGGTAAGAGCTCGCTTCTTCTGAAACTATCTGCTTTTTTTTTTTTTAAGGAATCTTTTTTATGGTTGCTTCCTGCTCAATTTAGGTCCAACCATCCTCATGATGTATTCCCGAACATGGAAAAAATCATGACGAAGGTGATTGAAGAAAGTGAAGATGTTTCTTCCGAGCTTCTGAATCTTCTTCTGTTTAGTGTAAAGAAAGAGAATCAGGTAGCTGTCATTTGCATAGCCTATTTTTTTTTTTCTGGTCACGTCTTCCTATACTCAATGATTTCTATTCCATGTTTCAGAATGTTTCTCCTATCTCTTGGAAGTTGGGAGAGACAATCCTTAAGAACTGCACTGGTATACTCAAAGCGTATCTTCCAGGAATGTTGCAATCCAAGGGCCTCGATCCTCACAACTATGCCGAAGTGGTTTCCTTAATATGTCAGGTGCGTTTGTCCAACATTCTACCTTTTTTATTTATAGTGAATGACTTTTTATTGGCTATTGCTGTTTCTCCTAAATTAGGGAATATGAATTTCTTTTGACATAACTAATCAACACAATTTACCCTTTTATTTTCTTTTTATTTTTTGGCACTATATTGCATCTTTTCCGTGTGGTCTGTTAATTCATATATATTTTTCAAAAGTCTCAATATGAATTGCTTATTGATAAGTTTATTACTTTTTCGCAATTTGAAAAAAATCATTAATTCGACCTGTTGGCATCCTTCTGCAAAGTATTAGCAAGTACGTAGGAATGAGAAGTTAATAACTCTTGTCGGCCATTTACTTCTTATTTAGAGAAGATAAGTTTTATATCTTTCAGTTGTTTCTTCCAGTAGTTCCAGATTTGGGACTCATGCTAATTTATGTTCCCAAAAGCAGGAGGCTGAAGGTCTTTCGACAGATGCATGCTCTCCTAGCGAGGTTCAGTCCAAGTCTGCATTGTATGATGGCATGGAGCATGAAATTTCTGAAAATACGTTAAGGAGTTGCCATCAAAGTAAGCAGCAAACCAACACTAATCAAAGAAGTTTTTTCCGAACAGAAACGGACCAACCTGAAAGGACGCCGGAAATCCGAAAGAAAAGGGAGAGAAAGCCCAACTCGAGATTAGGGGGTTATTTACTATACGGGAAGAAATAGAATTAGACATAGACCATCAAAAGAAAAAGGGAGAGATGACCTAGATTGCTGCGGCGAGATATGCATGGAGCTCATTCTCAAGAGTATTAGACAATGAATGTAAAATGTATTTGTTTAGTTTAGCTGCATGGTAAAATGTATTTGTTTGACAAGAAAATGTATATTCATTGAATAGATTAAATTGCTTAGGGAGATGTATCTAGCTATATGCTTAGTATCCTATGAATACTCATGTAGTATATATATTTGTTGAATGTTATAACCCTCATTAAGTTGGGTTATCCAAAGACAAAGTAGTCAGCTTGCCCCTCTTCTTCTTCTCTTTTTATTTTTCTTCCTGTTCTTCTTTCTTGCTTTATAGGTCGAAGTCCCATGACTTTGCACATGGTATCCCATGATTTTTCTTGAACCGCTTCCGAAATTTCTTTCCTTGAGTTGTATTGCTTATCTACTAAATAGTTCTTCTTATTTGAATATGTCATTTACTTTTCTGAAGTGTTAAAGTTACTTTACTCAAAACTGCACTAAGTGCTGACTTCGATTTTATACACGTTGATCTATTGCGCTGCTATTGTTTTGATGTTTTTATTTTTTGCTTAAAAAAAGAAAGAAAGAAAACTCAGCCACACAAAGTGTGCATGTTTTCAAACTTTTTTTCTCAAATAATTTCTGAAAGGGAGTCCAAAATCGTGTTATGTTATTCCTGCTTTCTCAATATATAGAGATACAATCCTATAAATCTGGAAACAACCTTAATCTAGCTAATCAAATATTCAAATGCTAAAGATAAGGCTAAATACAATATTTACATAATATCACAAAAGATATGGAAATATCTTTTGCTAAGATCACAGCTATTACTCCCCCACAGTTGAAACGGGAGGTTCCCGGACGCTGAGACTGGTACGAAATTCTTCGAAAAGTACGCGCGGAAGCCCTTTAGTGAAAATGTCAGCGATTTGGTAACGGGAAGGAACATGAAGAACTTGAACTTGGCCACGAGCAACTTTTTCCCGGACGAAAAGAATATCCATTTCGATATGTTTTGTGCGTTGATGTTGAACGGGGTTGCTAGAGAGGTAGATGGCACTAATGTTGTCGCAATAAACCAACGTGGCCCTTGATAATGGACAGTGAAGTTCGAGAAGGAGATTACGAAGCCAACATGATTCTGAAACGACGTTAGCAACGCCACGGTATTCAGCTTCGGCACTGGATCGGGAGAGTGTAGGTTGTCTTTTTGATGACCAAGATATGAGATTATCACCAAGAAATACACAATATCCGGATGTGGATCTGCGTGTGTCCGGACAACCGCCCCAATCGGCATCAGTGTACGAGACGAGTGATGTGGAGGCAGACTTATATAGATGCAAACCGTGATTGAGAGTCCTCTGTAAGTAGCGCAGAATGCGTTTCAAGGCTAACATGTGAGAGTCCGTTGGAGCATGCATATGGAGGCATATTTGCTGCACGGCATAAGAGATGTCTGGCCTAGTAAAGGTGAGATATTGGAGGGCACCAAGAAGGCTGCGGAAAAGGGCTGGTTTGCAAAGGGAGTACCAAAGCAGGAACTCAATTTGGATTGTGTGTCTCTTGGAGTGCGCCGATTTGCAAGAAGACATGCCAGCACGGTCAATGATGGACTCGGCATAGTGACGTTGGCTCAAAAATAGCCCATGTTTGTGACGCGTAACGGAAATGCCCAAAAAGTAATTGAGAGGACCGAGGTCCTTCATAGCAAACTCGGATGCGAGTTGGGTCATAAGAGAGTCACGAAGAGCATTGGAAGAAGTCGTGAGTATGATGTCGTCCACATAAAGAAGTAGATATGCCATATGAGGACCGTTTTGATAGATGAAGAGAGAGTTGTCGGAACGGCTATGCATGAAACCAATAGTGGCAACAAAGTCGGGGAACCGCTGGTACTAAGCTCGTTGAGCTTGTTTTAAACCGTACAAGGATCTCTTCAAGAGGCACACATGATTCGATCGATGAGGATCCTTGAAACCGGGAGGTTGGTGCATGTAAACAGTTTCTTGGAGATGACCATGGAGGAAAGCATTTTTGACGTCTAACTGGTGTATAGGCCAAGACTTAGAAACGGCCAAACTGAGAACTGTCCGGATAGTGGCCGGCTTGACAACCGGCTGAAAGTATCATCACAGTCGATGCCAACTTGTTGTGACCTGCCATCTGCAACAAGGCGGGCTTTGTGCCTCTCAAAAACACCATTAGACAACATTTTATGACGGAAAATCCACATGGAACGTACAATATTCACATTAGTAGGACGGGGTACCAACTCCCACGTCTTATTTTTAATTAGAGCTGTGTACTCATCATTCATAGCGGACTTCCAATGGGGTTCAAGGAGAGCATCTTTAGGATTCTTTGGAATAGGAGAGGGAGTGACTGTAGTAGATAGATTAAAGAGTTGTTTAGGTTTAGAGATCCCGTGCATGCTCCGAGTGGTCATGGACCGAGATGGTGGAGGAGGAGGAGCATTATGGGTGGGAGCAGGTGGTGATGCCATAGGGGAGGGTGGTGGAGAAATGGCAGTAGTCACGGTAGGTGTAGTAACGGGCGAATTTGGTGGAGAGAGAGCAGGTTGTGTCGAAGAGGAGAGCTGGTGAAACACAATAGGGGGGAGGCCATCATCAAGAAAAGTGTAGGATGAGGCGGAGGGAGAGTGCAACCTAGCAAAGGGAAATTGAGACTCATCAAAAATCACATGTCGAGAGATATAAAATTTGTTATGAGAGAGGTCATAACACAAGTATCCTCGATGATTGGGAGGATATCCCAAGAAAACGCATGGAGTTGAACGGGGTTGGAGTTTGTGAATAGTATTTGCGGGGTGAAGTGGATAACACAAACAACCAAAAATGCGTAGGTGATCATAGGAGGGACTACGACGATAAAGTATTTGGGTTGGTGACATGTTGGTGAGATTTTTGTGAGGGAGGATATTGAGAAGGTAGGTTGCCATTTGGAGGGCATGGTGCCAAAAATTGGCAGGCATGGAAGAGTGAGCCATGATAGTTCGAATAAGGTTGTTGATGGTCCTTATTTTTCTTTCGGCTTTTCCGTTTTGAGAGGATGTGTGAGGACATGAAAAACGGAAACTCATTCCATGAGAGTTACAGAATTGTTTGAAGTTATTATTGTCGAATTCCCGACCGTTGTCACATTGAAAACATTTGACACTAATGGAGAATTGGGTTTGTATGTGTTTGGAGAAAGAGAGGAAGATGGGATATACCTGAGATTTATGGCTTAATGGGAAAGTCCATAAAAAATCTGAAAAATCATCCAGTATAAGCATGTAATAACGATGACCTTGAGATCCTATCATGTGAGAAGTCGCCCCGGTGTCCATGAGCCAATTTTCGACCGGTGCATGAAGAGACATGGTGTGCATGGCTGACTCTATCTCGGTCGGAGCATAAAAAGGAGGGACATGGGTACTGTAAGCTTGCTGTGGACGAGCTCCAAGGATACCCGGCTGGCGTGGAGATCCGGACCATGTGGAAGTGGGATAGGGGCAAGGTGGAGTGGACCATGGCTGTGGTCCCCAAGCAGCCCAAGGTGGGTATTGTGCCCATGGATTAGGAGGTTGCTGTGTGCGAGGAGGCTGCCCAAAATAATTGCCAGTTGAAGAAGAGTTGCTGCCCCTATCACGGTCTTTGCCCTTGTGCCCATTTTTCTTGTCTCTGGACGGGTTACGCTGCTGAGACTGATGACCACGACGATTGCTAGAGTTGGTCCTTGTAGGTGAGGAAGGGCGAGGCTGTCCACGACCAGATGTGTCATCCGAGGGAGTGGTAACATGAAGGGCTGTTCTAGCAGCGACGGTAGCCGAGGCAGCCTGCTTGGCCTTCCGAGTTTCCTCCAGGATTAGCTTAGATCGGGCCTCATAGAATTGAGGCAAGGGATCGCTCTGCTGAATAATGGTGGCCACATTGTCGTAGCTCTCATTGAGTCCCGCAATCAGTTGGAGAACCATACGTTGATTCGTGACTGGAGCACCAACATTTGAGAGTTGGTCAGCAAGCAGTTTAAGCCCCTTACAATAGGCAGACATAGAAGAAAAATTATCGAGGTGAACGGCGGTGAATTGATTCTCCAAGTACACAGCACGACTATTTTTATTGTCCTGGAAAATGTTTTCCGCATGCACTCCAAGCTTTGCGAGCGGTAGAGCAAGGTTCAATAATAGTGTGCAGTAAGTCAGTCGAAATGGTACCGTAGATCCATTGTAAGACGATGGCATCTAGACGAGACCACAGAGCATCCTTTTTGCGGGCAGCTGAAGTAGTTTCCTCAGAAGAGGACTCGGGAGGGATGATGTGATCAATGACGTCAAAGGCACGGCAGTGAATCTGAAATAATTCGGCCCAAGATGAGTAATGACCTTGTTCCATTTCCAGCGTAAGGGAGATGAAATTCTTGACATTGGTGACTGCGAGAGCAGGATGAAAGGAGGTCTTTTCGGCCATTGAAGAAAGAGAGAGAGACGGCAGGAGAAAGGAAGGAAGAAGAAAAAAGAGATCGACTAGTGGTTTAGGATCTGCCGCTCTGATACCATGAAAGGGAGTCCAAAATCGTGTTATGTTATTCCTGCTTTCTCAATATATAGAGATACAATCCTATAAATCTGGAAATAACCTTAATCTAGCTAATCAAATATTCAAATGCTAAAGATAAGGCTAAATACAATATTTACATAATATCACAAAAGATATGGAAATATCTTTTGCTAAGATCACGTCTATTAATTTCCTCATTATTATCTATTTGTAATTAGGCAATGAACAGTTATTCTTCTTTGTCCACTTTTTTCCCTTCAATTTCGAATTGGTATACTAAAAATTTCTTTGATCAACTGTACTCAATTTAGAAAAGTCCTATTCAATCTTTGCAATTTTTTTTGAAGTAAGTTCTCTTTCCTATGCCCTTGACATGGATTTTTAAAATTGAGCTAAATGACCTTGTTGTTGATGGATTTTATCTATTATTTAACAAATTTGTTAAGTATTATTATTTTTGAAAACCAAAATTCTCTTTGAATCTCAATTATCTTCTTGACGAGGAAAAACGGTGCATGAAGTCATCTTCTTCATTTCCTATTGTGTTGCGTATGGTCTCTACCCTTTTGCTTCTTCGCATACAAGTGAACATGTTATCTCTAATATCTAAACACAAGTCATTCCAAAAATGCCAAAACTAGTATTGTTGGGACCAACAATCAAATTAAAACTTCTTCATGTTCTCCTTTACCTTCTTTAACCATAAACCCCATTTTTCGTCTGTTTGATGGAGTTTGTGACGACCTGACCCCGAAGAGGGATCGCGAGTCACGCCGTCCAAATAGGACATGACAGGCAAGCAATGACTCAATTATCAAAACTGACGTGACGCAACATTAGACACATAGCACAACTCGACACTAAAAGACCGGAATAATTTAAAACTTTGAAACCTGATATAGCATTTAAAAGCAAGTAACCAATTCGTCGGCGGTTTTACAACCAGAACCCAAAAACTAAACATTTCATGCTAATATATATACTTCAACGGCTAAACATGCCGGAGAAACAACTAAAGTAAATAAGAGCTAATGGAATGCTCAGCGGAAGTCTAAACGAGTGAACCATTTACAAAAGAGCAAGGCTCGGCATACAAGCGTTGGCAAACAAACTAGAAGTATAAGTAGTACTACAACGTTTTAGTCTACAACAAGAACAAGTTACCACAACAACACATTCCCAAGCAAAGTCTAATTGACTTGCTTTAACCCAAACGTCCTTGCAAAAGAGAAACTAAAAGAGCCAAGAGAACTAACGCAACCACCTCTACGAAAGCGATCACGGACAAGAACGGACAGAATCCTCAATGAGACGGGCCTGGACAATTCGGATCTAAAACAGTAAAAGGGAGGGGGTAAGTCATAAAGACTTTGTAAGCTACCAATATGCATGACAGGATATAATGCAAGGCATACATAACAAGTTATCATATTTAATTATCAAGCAAGATCATACTAGCACGTAGTTCACATGTCGTGATGCACGTTGTTTTCATATAAGTGCTAAAGTAAATCACATAGGATAAGGATATGTTATGGAATAGGTGCCACATCGGAGAACCTGAAATAAACAAGGTTATCTTGAATGTATTTGTCGGATGTACGTGTATGATACATCGACCACGATTGTATTGTTCCAAGCGCTCTTTGGTTACGACGAGTTACTCTTCCCCACTGTGATCAGTAGTGAAGGGTGTGTGCAAGGTTATGGTGTGGCGACCCATCACTATCATGAATCTCACAATTCATGACGGCGATGCATCGTTGACCATCGAGACAATTTAGGTATGCCAACTGGACTAATGGTATGTGAAGTAAATATTTACTTGCCACTAAAAATCAAGTAAGGAGCGAGTTCGACAAGAGCGAACTCGTCCGAGTCATGTAGATGTTTACTCACGTACTAAATCAAGTAAGGGAGCGAGCTCGACAAGAGCGAACTCGTCCAATCAAGTAGGCATGTTACTCTACGATATATATTTCAAGCATGAGTATCAATCACATTAAGAATTCTCGAGAGCTAGTCTACAATTCAATCGAACTCTAAACGTCATAGGGATTGATTGTAGAGTCGGTATTGTTCAATGACTCTCTAAATGCAACTCCGTTGAGTTATTGCTAAACTATCATCAAGTGGAATATGAATGCTATATGCAATTCATTGCTCGATTCTATGTTCTCGATTCATTTATAACTAGACTACCAAGTCACTCATGACTTTAGCCTATCAAGATCAAAGTTCCCCAATTTGTGAACCCTAGAAAAAAAAATCATCTCTTTGACGTTCCAATTTACAACAAGTCCAAGAAACTATAGTTATTCCAAATCCATTTTAGAACACATTTAATTCTACACATAAGTCCAAAAATACCAATTACAAGCAATTTACCCAAAAATTACATAAATTTATCTTGAGAAATTTCAAGTTTTTAACATGGTGCATGTTTTATTAATTGAGCTTGTATCTAGAAACTATCATGAAGGGAGCATGCTTAATATTGAGCATACAAAAACAGGGGATTGGAAGGATACTTGTGTCTAGAAAAAGATGAAGAGAGCGAAAATTAATCAGAGATTATTGAGCTCTTAGACCATAGCTTCGATTCGGTGGTCTCGGATTGAAAATCGGGTCACGAATGCTCTTGAATCTTCAACACACACACACACACACACACACCAATCTCACCAAAGTCACCCACACTCAAGCTCTCAAGAAAAAAAGGCTGTAGAAGAATGGAGAGGATGGAAGCCTTTGTGACTTCCACAAAAAGAAGTAACATATCTCTTGTAATTAGAGATAGTAGATTACACATATCATATGTAGGTTGAGTGTGATTATGGTTAAACACTTAGTTTAGGATTAATATAGACTAATTAGGGGTTAATTCGTGGGTTTGGGGTGGACTGATCAGGGCCATGTTCATTAAGGGTTAGAATGACTTTTCGTCAAAATTGCAGAACAGTGCGTTGTTGAAAGTTTGGGTTTGGGGTATTGGTGTTTGGTGGTAAGTTAGTGTTTGGCTAAGGGTTTGGGTTTAGAAGAGCATGAGAAGTAGATGCTTCTTGAGGGGATGTAGGGAAAGTAGTTCCCTCACCACTGGGCCTTGGACCTTGCATGAGGTTTGCTATTTGGCTTTGTAAACGATCATTCCGTGCATCCAAGCTTTGATCTAACCACTGCTGCATAGCCGGAGTTGGAGCGTACTCTGGAGCCCCTATATCAGTACCTACTGTCGGCTATTCATTCTCTGCTGCCATTATGCCTAAATCTGTACCCTCTGAACTGATTCTGACACTTTCTGATCTGACCCCGATATTCTCTGATCTGACCCTTGTGTCTGTATCCCATATCAACCGACCGGTACTATCTCTTCCTTTCCAAATTCGGGCCAGATTTCTGAGGAAAAAGGAGTTGAAGGTATCAGAGGGGATTGGCTGAAGGCTTTTTGGGCTCAAGTATAGTGTGCCTTTATTATTATTTTTTATTATTAATCAATTCTTCCTAAGATTGATCGGACAAGCACCCGCTTTGTTTTGACAGTTTCAGGACTATTCCTAGAATAGTGGATTCTTTCTCCAGAGTATAGGACTTTCGTATTCCACATGCCTTTCGACTCCCCAAGATTGGACTGATCACAGGCGAAGGGCATATATTCTTTTCGGGATCCACCATTCAAATGGTCTAGATCGAATATCATAAAAATTATTGGTCAGCCCATGTGCATATATATATATATATATATATATATATATATATATATATATATATATATATATATATATATATATATATATATATATATATAAACCGATCGGTCCATGTAGTGTCCTGAGAATCTATATACATTTAACGTTCGCTGCTGCAGGGGGTAGACTGACCATGGTGTAGGGTAGCAGTTCGGTATATTTCTACGTGCGTGCACGTGTGTGAGGTATCTAAAAAGCAGTAAAGTCTTTTTTTTCAGATATAAAGCAGTAAATTGAATGTCTTTATGTTCTTTGTGGATTTTCTCGGCTAATTAGTTTGATTCCTCGAAAGGACGGTGCGAGCAAGCATAACGGCCATTCAGATCAATGAATAGAAAGAAAAGTAGGGAATCTATCTGTTCCTATTAATTACATATTGGTCCTAATCCCCAAAATAAAATGACAGAATAAAAAAAATATTAACATATTTTGCGCGGAATAAATAAATAAAGCAGAATAATGATAATAAAATAAAGCAATAATAAGCCCCTTGTTTTTTTTGCTATACTGCCCGAAATTCTATTTTATTCTATCTTTTTTTTATTTGCAACAGTACCCGAAACGAAGCTGCTGCAAGTTTATGGTTATTTGCACAAATATATATATACAAATATATAAAAAATGCAATATTTAAACTGTTAAATAAATATAATAAGCATATTTAGCCAAAATAAAAGAATTTTTTTTCCTTTTTTATGAAAAATGAGTCTAGTCCTCCGTTTTTATTTTCTTTAAAATCAAAACAATGTCTCAAGCAGAGTTGCTACTGTGAGTGCCCCGTTTTTCGACCGATCCCCCGCTACGTGAAGAACCGGGTGGTTTCAAAACCTTCCAGGCGCGTGGAATACGTCTGACCTCAATTGTGGACTCAAAATGTGATCAACAGAGTCGCCATCTTTATTTTAAGGAAAAACAAAGAAAACCAAATGCAACCAGGTTTGTAAAGGGTTCGGAGGCTAAGTTATGAGGTGGAAAGGTGTTAGGCATCCAACTCGCCCTTTTGGGTCTCAAAATAGTTTTTTGGCTAAAATATACTTTTTTATATTTATTTAACAGATGAAATAAAGCATTTAAATATACATATCTGTATTTATATTATTACAAACTTGCAACACCCTCCTTCCTGGAGTTACAAATACATTTATAAAATTTTGGCCATAATAATGGCTAAAATTAGTGCTATTTCCTATTGAAATTCGGGCAGCATAACTGCTTATTTTTATTATATCGGGCCGATCTAAATAACACTTTTATATATAAAAACTTTGAATGGCCTACCTCTTAAAGCATGTGGGTTTTATCGCATACCAACTAGCTGCTAGTAGATTTTAGGGTGCGCTCGCTCTATCCTTCAGGGAGAGGAAGTCTTTTTTGCTACTTTTGCTATTACAGGGATTCGGGTAGAGTAACTGCTTCCGAAAGTTGCTTTTCGACCTCGGGATCCGGGCGGAGCAACTGCTTGCTTTTTTGCTGTTGTTTGCTTGTTGACGGCGGAAATCGGGCAAAGCAACTTCTTGCTTTTTGCTGATTTGACGTCTAGATTCGGCCAAGACAACAACTCTTTTTGAGATTTTGGGACCGGAGGAATAGAGCGAAATCCTAGCAGGGTAACTAGGTTTCACTTTGGCTGGCTAGTTTTAGTGTTTGGGGGAGATTTGGCGGAGCTTCGGGGCTAGAGGAATAAATCTCACAGCGCTCTCGGGAGAACTCACCACGTTGAGTATGTTTTTCACTGCGTGAACTGTCTGTGAATTCACAAACCGGGGGCCTCTATTTATAGGCTGGGAGAGGCCTTCCTTCGCTGTTAAGTTTTCTCTTTTTGTGCTTCATCAGCTTGTACCGCGCGCTTGACAGATTGCACTTTATGCAAAAGGCTACTGTGCTCAAAGCACTATTGGGCGCCACCCATGGAGGAAGCTCGGGCGACGCCTGGGTCCCTTTTTCCTCTTCTTTTTGGCACTTAGGCCCCCTGCATTTCACTGTTTACGCATCCTGCTTTTGCTTTTTGCATTTTCGACCCTGTAACTTGACATTTGTTAGTTTTTTAACAGGTTTTGATATTTCATATATGTCATGTTTGAAAGGGTAAAATAGGTCATGCCTATTTTTACTTGTTTCTCTTTTCTTGGTCAAAATTTTATTTTTGTTAAGTTTGTGTTAATTTAGGATTTAATATCTTTTATTAGATTTAGTTGTGGTATTTTTGGAACCAAAATCTTTTATTAGATTATGGTTCATCATTTTTGGTAACTAAATCTTAGCATAAATCCTAGTCAAACCGAGATTCTTAAGCACTTTGATATTTGGTAATAAAATCCCATTGAATTGGTAAGTTGTTGGTCTTTCCTTATTGCTAATCCTTTTCCTTGTAGTAGATGGATTGTTTGCGTGTGTGTAGGTCTTCGAAAAGCTATAAATAATGGAGCAAGGATACGGGCTGTTTGCAGAGCTTGAGAGAGAGAATAAAAAGCCATAAAGCTGTGTTTAGAAGCAAGGAGTTTCAGAAGCTGTTTCCAGTCCAGAAGATAAGTTGTTCGGTTGAAGGTGTTGATGTTTTAACATTGGCAGTAACATCAAAGTTCTGAAAATTGTTTTGTCTTCCTGTTTTGTTTTTAGGAAGCTGTTTTTATTTCTTCCCACGTTTTGTTTGCTTTGTTTATGTGGGGTTTTTTCTTCTCCAAGACTCTTTGTCTTGTGAGAATATTTTGTGAGTGATTTCACAATTGTTTTTGTAAAACGATTATTATTTTTAGTGAAATCTTTGTGGCCTTGAGGCTAGGTCTACAAGTATTATCTTGTAGATTGTTTTTGGTAAACCTGTGCATTTAGTTCGTTGTTTGGTTATTAATTCTTCCGCTGCTATAATCTTATTGACCATTGTGATTCCCATTGTAGCTACATTCACAGCTACATTGGAAATTGCTTTGGTTTCTCTTGAGAATCCTAGCTATTGCGTTCTTTCAATTGGTATCAGAGCCTTCTCTTGACATCACTAAGAGTTGATTCTGGTCATAGCCGTGATGGATTCTCAATATGAGAATGTTGTTCGTCCTCCTACTCTCACTAATGCAAACTATTCTATTTGGAAAGTCAAGATGCACATTTTCATCAAATCAATTGATGAAAGAGCATGGCTTGTTGTCTTGAATGGATGGAGTCCTCCTAAAACTACTGATTCTGATGGTGATGTCAAGATCACCAAAGAATCCGAATGGACTAATGAAGATAGGAATACTGCGTCTTTTAATTCAAAAGCTTTGTCTGCAATATATAAAGCTTTAGATGCTAATACTTTTAGGGTGATTGCCAACTACGAATCTGCTAAAGATGTTTGGGAGGCCCTTCAGTCTTTTTTTGAAGGACCTGCCAGTGTTCGCGCTTCTAAGTTAAGATTGCTCACCACACAATTTGAAAACACAAGAATGAATGAGTCTGAAGATATTATGTCTTATTATGGTAGACTTCTTGACATGTGTAATTCTGCTCTTGCCTTAGGAGATCCCATCACTAATAAACGTCTTGTTAGCAAGATGATGAGAACTTTTCCTGAAAGGTTCAATGTCAAAATATGTGCTATAGAGGAAGCACATGATATTGACAAGATGAGTTTTGAACGATTGGCTGGTATCCTTCAAAACTTTGAATTGAACCTAAATTATCAAATCAAACAAAAAGGCAAAGGAGCTTTATCATCTTCTACACCTACTGTGAAAAATATTGCTATGCCTGCTCCTATTGATATCTCTTTTGATTTACTTGAAATTCAAAAAGACATTGATGGGTCTGATTTTGGAGAAGAATCTATAGCTCTTTTGACTACCAAATTTAAATTCTTTTTTGAAAACTAAAAGTCAAAATAGAACTCCATCATCAAACTCCAAAAGCAATTTTAAACCTGATTCTGGAAAATTTGCTCCCAAGGAAAATTCTTTCCAAACTCCAGAAAAACCTTTCACAAACCCCTTTGCTTCAAAGTCCTCTTACAATGGTAAGAACATTGATTCAATTCAATGTAGAGAGTGTCAAGGGTATGGTCATTATGCTAACCAATGTGCAAATACTCTAAGGAAAAAAGGTTTGAATTTTTCAGCCACTCTGAGTGATAGTGATGGAGAAGATCCAGGTGATCTTATCACTCTCACTGTTGTTTATGATTAAACCGAACCGAAAGTGCAAGTTCTCCAATCAATGTGACATCCAATGTAGCTACATCCCAGTCACATCGAAGATGCGAAGTGAATGTAAAAGTGGATGATCTCTACCGTTTAACTCCACGCCCGCATGATGGTGGAAATTTAGAATCTGACTTGCTGGAAGGGTACAAAGAACTGTACAAGGATTGGGAGAAAAGAGCTCACCAAGTTACATTGCTTGGTAAGGCAAACGAGCTGTTGAAAAAGGCCAATGAAGATCAGAAAGATTGCATTATAAGGCTGGAAAGCTTGTTAAGCAAGAATGGATGTTGAGATCGAAGGGTTAAAGGAGCAACTCATTCAAGCAAACGAAACCATCACCAAATGGAATTCAAGTCAACATAAGATGGATGAGATGCTTAATTCAGGTAACTCATCGAAGGCAGATATTGGTTTTGTTCCAAAAGTGTTTGTGAGAGAAGGAGAAGGCTCATTTGAACCTAAACAGACTGCTCAAAATTTTCAGAAACCTGATTTCTTCGAAAAGCCAAAATCAAGAAAGAAAAACTTTGTTTGTCACATCTGTCATAAGTCTGGTCATATACAACCTTTTTGTTTTCTGAAAAAGGCTATATATAAGGATGATGTTAGGCAGACTTTCTTGGCAAAAAATCAGATGCAACATCGAATGAAACAGCCAATGCAACAGCCAATGCAGCAACATTGGAAGTCACATTGGAAGTCTCATTCGAAGTCACATCAGAAATTTCATTCTCAGAAAAATCAACCTAAAGTTTTCAAACTGATGTGGGTTCCTAAGGGTAGTAATGACAAAGGCAAGTCCAAATATTGTGAACCTTTTGACATATGTCCTGGTGCTAGAATGTCTGATGATGAGATGTGCAATGTTACCTTCACTTCTTTCAAAATCTCATATAGCTAGGTCATGGTACTTTGACAATGGTTGCTCTAGACATATGACAGGTTCAATTGAAAATTTGAAAGATTATGTGAGCATCAATGGTGGTTCAGTGACCTATGGAGGTGGTGCCAAAGGCAAGATAATTGTCAAAGGAACATTGAATGTTGAAGGTCTTCCAAATCTCACCAATGTTTATCATGTGGAAGGACTTAAAACAAATTTGATCAGTATAAGTCAACTGTGTGATGATGACCTTCAGGTAAGGTTTGATAAAAATTCTTGTGATGTTTTTGATCAAACTAACAAATGTCTTCTGATAGGTACACGTTCAATAATAGCCAATCATGCCAAAAAGCTAGTCTTGATATTACAGATCTTTGGCATCAAAAACTTGGACATATGAGTTTTCGTAAGCTCCATGAGCTTGTGAAACATGATGCAGTGAAAGGGTTGCCAAACTTGGAAAAGAATTATACAAATGTATGTGGTCACTGTCAAAAAGGTAAGCAAACCAAGGCACCTCATCTTCCTATATCACAATGTTCCACATCTAGGTGTCTAGAGATGATTCATACTGATCTCATGGGTCCCATTGAGGTAGAAAGTTTAGGAAGAAAAAAAATACACTTTTGTATGTGTGGATGACTTTTCCAGATACACTTGGGTGATTTTCTTGAGAGAAAAATCTGAAACCTTTGAGGCATTTAAAATATGGTACACCCGTGTGATGAACTTGTATGATCTAAAGCTTATTAGAATTAGATCAGATCATGGCACGGAATATGAAAACTCATCCTTTTCTAACTATTGTGCCTCTAATGGCATCTCTCATGAATTTTCGCTCCCAAACTCCACAACAAAATGGAGTGGCGGAAAGAAAGAATAGACATTACAAGAGATGGCAAGGGTTATGTTGACCCTCAAAAAATTGGCAAAAGATTTTGGGCCGAAGCCTTAAATACAGCTTGTCACATTGGAAATAGGGTTTTCTTGAGACCAGGTAGTACAATGACTCCTTATGAAATTTTTCTTGGGAAGAAACCAACCTTAAAATATTTTCATGTTTTTGGTTGTGTGTGCTACCTTCTCAATGATAGAGACCAACTTTCTAAGTTTGATTCTAAAAGTGACAAGTGTGTCTTCATGGGTTATTCTACTAATAGTCGGGCTTACAGAGTTTTTAATCTTAGGACTAAGACTATTATGGAATCTATGAACATTGTCTTTGATGATCTAACGGATCTTGGCCATAAAACTGTTGAAGAAGATATTTCAGGAATCCTTGATTTTGGAGATATCGATCCGTAACCAAAGATTCGAATCCAAGGTGAACCGAGGTCGATCAAGTAGAATCTCAGCGGTTCGGGATGCATGCACGATGTGATTCGAGAATGTGTCACCCAATGTGATTCGAATGTAGCTACATCGGAAGTCACATTGGACAAACTGGCGGTGAAACCGATCTAGAACAGCGGATAATCGGTCGGTTTGGTGATCAAGGATACGACATACCAAGCAAAATTCAGAAAATACATCCCTCTTCTCAAATCATAGGTAATGTTCAGGATGGTGTATCAACTAGAAGAAAAGGTAAGGTGGATTACAAAAAACTTGCTTGCATGTCCACACTTGAATTTGATGAAATCCATGCATCTTGTTTTGTTTCCACCATTGAACCCAAAAATGTGCATGAAGCTCTTAAAGATGAATGTTGGATAAATGCCATGCAAGAAGAACTAGACCAATTTACTAAAAATGATGTTTGGTATCTTGTTCCTAGACCCACTTCTGTAAATGTTATTGGAACAAAATGGATTTTCAAAAACAAAACAAATGAAGTGGGAGAGATAATAAGAAACAAAGCTAGACTTGTGGCTCAAGGGTATACGGAGTTGAGGGGTGGATTTTGATGAAACCTTTGCTCACATGGCCGTATTGAGTCCATTCGTCTGCATTTCTTGCCATTGCATGCTTTCTTGATATAACTCTTCAACAAATGGATGTGAAGAGTGCTTTCTTAAATGGCATCCTTGAAGAAGAAGTTTTTGTTGAACAACCAAAAGGTTTTG
Organism: Codonopsis lanceolata; assembly: GCA_013146195.2. Taxonomy (NCBI): domain Eukaryota; kingdom Viridiplantae; phylum Streptophyta; class Magnoliopsida; order Asterales; family Campanulaceae; genus Codonopsis; species Codonopsis lanceolata. The sequence continues at coordinate 19,800 of JABEVN020002110.1, forward strand.
AGGACCCCCATAAACCCAGTCATGTGTTTAAACTAAAAAAGGCCTTGTATGGTCTCAAACAAGCTCCTAGAGCTTGGTATGGGAGACTTACAGACCATCTTTTGAAAAGTGGGTTTAGAAGGGGAGAGGTGGATAAAACTCTTTTTATTCAAAATCAAGACAAACACATTTTGATAGCACAAATTTATGTTGATGACATTGTGTTTAGATCCACCTCCAAGTCCTTGGAAAAAGAATTTGTTAACTGCATAACCTCCACTTTTGAGATGAGTATGGTTGGGGAGTTGACCTATTTTTTAGGAATTCAGATAAAACAATCACATGAATGGATGTTCATATCTCAAGCCAAGTATGCTTTTAACTTGGTGAAGAAATTAAATCTTGAGAATGGAAAACAAAAGAATACCCCTATGGGTACATCCAATAAACTCAATAAGGATGAAAAATCTGAAAGTGTTGACCATACATTATATAGGAGTATGATTGGAAGTCTGTTGTATTTGACTGCTACCCGTCCAGACATCATGTATAGTGTGTGCTTGTGTGCTAGGTATCAAGCAAACCCTAAAGTCTCCCACTTGAAAGCTGTGAAAAGAATAATTAGGTATGTTGGTGAGACTTGTGCCATGGGTTTGTGGTATACTAAACACACAAACACCAATCTTGTTGGGTTTAGTGATGCTGATTGGGCTGGTAGTGTAGATGATATGAGAAGCACCTCAGGTGGATGTTTTTATTTGGGAAATAACTTGATTTCATGGTTTAGTAAGAAACAAAACTGTGTTGCCCTATCAAAAGTTGAATCTGAGTATATAGCTGCTGGTAGTGGATGTACACAACTCTTATGGATGAATCAAATGATCAAGGATTATGGTTTACACAGCAATGTATTAACCATGTATTGTGACAACACTAGTGCCATAAGTATAGCCAAAAATCCTGTTCAACACTCTAGAACTAAGCACATTGATATAAGACACCACTTTATTAGAGATTTGGTTGAACAAGGTATTGTTTGCATTGAACATGTGGGAACAGAAAATCAAATGGCTGATATTTTCACTAAGAGTCTAGATTTTGAGAGATTTATAAATCTTAGGAAATCTCTCGGTATGTGTGCCATGTGACCCATCACTTCTTTTTATATAAAAAAAATAAAAATAAATTTTTTTTAGGCATTTTGCATTGTATTTTAGGAGGGCACACTAGTTTCATTCTTTATGTTTTAGTACCTTTGTTTGTTGACCTGGTTATGCATTCAATATCTGTTGTGTTTTTTTTTGTGTTCTAATTCTCCTCACCATCTCCCTAAAAGGTTTATTGAAATTGAAAAATCTTAAGACCACAAAGGAAAGAGCTACCTTTTGAAATTTTTGGGATGCTGCAATTTGTCAAAGTACTATGGAGCTTAGGCTTTCATGGGTTGATCTTGAGAAAATTGACTCCCTTTAATTGAAAAAGTGTGAAAGCTACCTAACGGAAAAGAGCTACCTATGAACAAGGTTGTGGCACCTTTCTTTTGGAACTATGTATCCTCGGATTACATGGGTTGATCAATAAGTAAAGTTGCTACCCTTGGTAAATAGTGTGAAAGGTTTCTAGTGGCATTTGTTGAATATGCTTGAAATAAAGTAAAGCTATTGTCCTAGGGAAATAAAGTACCTATGGTTTTTATGGGATTTATGTCTTGATTTGGTGAACAAAAGATGAGAATTTGTACATAAAATCACAACTTTGGCGAATGTGTCTTCCAATGCAGCTACATTGGGAACTACATTTAGATGATCTAGACATATCACATGTGTGTGACTGCATTGTTTCTCTTGTTTTTCTGCATATGTTAGGCATATTTTCTAGGACATATTTCTTGTTGATCATATCAGCCCCTTGTTGTTTTTGTTTCCATAAGCAGATTAGTGCAATCTCGATCCTAAGGTTCTCCATGTTGATATTTTATGTGGTTGTCTAATATGTGTGTTGATTATGAGATCCTGAACTGGTTTATGTTTACTGTTTTTGGCAGATTGGTGTGGTAGCAATTTTGGTTAATTAAGTGTTGTGTATCCTCAAAATACTTGATTAATTTTGAAGTATTCAAATTTTGAAACCTGAAATCAGTTGTTAATTTCTTATTTAAATCCTCCACCTATTTCTCATGACAATCTCAACAGATTTTTATCTCTCATGGGTGATTGGTTAATATTTGATTTTTTATCAAATTTGAATTTTGGTTAAGTTAGATTAGTCTCTCTCCATTCCATGTAATTAAGGTCTAACGGCTAATTGTCATTAGTGTTAGTATTAATGTTGTGTTTCAGGAAGGTAGAAATCACTTCTCCTAGAAGCTTCTCTTCCTTCAAACTCCGAAAGGAAATTTCTTTCAGATCTTCTTCCTCGAAATTCTCTTCCCTCATCTTCCATTCTTGTTTCTCTCCCCAAATTACCCATGGCCTCTACATCATCCTCCACACACGAAATTCCCATACAAAATCCACCCTCAGATGTAGCTTCCGATGAAGCTACATCGACTCCTCTTTCATCTCAGAAAATCACAACGGCCATTGTCGTTTTCGGCCATTACGAACCTTTGACTATGATTCTTCCGAGGAGAAGGAGGTAATGCAAAGATAATGGACAATCGAGGTGATTTATCGGGGTTACCCCAAGTGGTAACCTAATAGCGAAAATTGAAGAGACTGGAGGATTCCCAAAATTT
>JABEVN020002111.1:0-22515 GCA_013146195.2 Codonopsis lanceolata
AACCATGGCGGTGGAGGTTTAGGTGTGAAATATGATATTATTAGATATCCAAATCATCAAATTTTCAAATCTTCATATGGGTTTGAGTTTCAATCATCAAATTTAAAAATTCAAAAAATTGAATTTAGGTTTGTAAATAGTGAAATTTAAGGTTCTGGTGGTGGTGAGTCTATAAATGATGAGTTTTGCATATGTGTTAATTTGAACGAATGAGTAAGAAATTAGACAAATAAATAAAATAAAAATAAAAAAATTGATTTTTGGGTTAATGATGTTATTTGAGGTGGTAGTGGTGGTAATGTTGTGGGTCTGTGAGAGATGAGGTTGATGGAAGAAAATGAAGGATAACAAAATAAATTAAATAACTTCTAAATTTCATTCTTTGAGAGTAGTGTATTTTTTTAATTTTTAATTTAAATATGATACAAATTATAATTACAACATTGCTAGCCTTACAACTAATTTTATAACTTTCCTTACAACTACTTAATCTTGTAAGAATAGTATTTTCCTTATAATTATACAAAATTACAATCCCTCCCCCCAAAGTATCCACCAAATCACATAGTGCACCCCAAACTAAGGTTTGTCCCATAATGATATCTGACGTTATATGTTTTCATATTTTTCACCCTAGCCGCGACAACGGTTAAAAAAGTCACGTTAAATAACACGTGGTCTTCCACGATGTTAACCCGAGGGAAATATTAGGAATTCGATGTAAACTTTGAGGTGCTTAAAGTTCAAATGTTAAAATAGAGTGGGATTCAAAATTCCATTTTTTTCCTACTGAAAGAAAATCTAGAGAAAAGACCAACCATTTTTTCCGATCTTTACTTTCCACAACAAAAATTAATCCATAACCCGATCTTGGTTTTGTCCACTCCCTCCAAATATTCTTTTAAATTTCTCTCTTAACCGAGATGATAGATATACAATTTTCCATTTCATTGTCAATTTTCTTATCTTGATAATGAAAACAAAGTAAACGAAAGATATGAAAAAAAAAACTCTTACCCATAGTTACACGTCTCCATCTTTAATTTCATGTATGAAATTGGATCCACGTACCCACCTTCTGCGGTGAAACCCACCCAGAAATCAATCAATTCCTCATCCCCTTCATCCTCTTTGATGACTTTACTTTATCTCTCCTAATTCTTTAAATAAACCAACTTGCCATGGCGACTTCTATGAGTCAATATCATCTAAAGTCATAGCTTCTTCAACATCTTCTCAATTTTGATAGTTTGTTTTAAACCATATGCATATCGGTAGTATGCCCAATTTTCTCATAAAATTGAAGAGTATTTCAATAAAACCCATAACTATTTCTCTTCATTCAAGCCCGTCTCTCTCTCTTTGATGAACTCGTCAATAAGGTTTATGAGTTTTTTGTCAATTGCATGTTTTTTCAAGGGTTTTTAGTAAGTATACTCTATAGTCTTTGATTTCTACTTTAAGCACGACTTTTGCAGGGGAGAGAATGAGGGAGATCGGAGTTGGAGCTTGGCTAGAATCGAAGGAGGACGACAACGCTAGAGTTATGATAGGCGTGACTAGAGTGGGAAGGGTTTGGGCTGGATATGGGAACTTGCACACCCAGAGATGATGGTGGCTATGGTGGGGCTAGCGGAGATTGCGGCTATTAGTGGACCGGAGATGGGAACTTGGGAGAAGAGAGAGGTTGTGAGATTAGGGTTTGTACTTTTAATACATTTACTCCTTAACCAGATAACAAAAATGATATTTTTACCCCGTACGTGGAAGACCACATGCTATTTAACGTGAATTTTGTAACGTCCGTCAGTGGTAGGGTGAAAAATGGGTGGGGGGGAGTAAAGTCAGATACCATTATGAGACAAACTTTACATAGGGGTAAACTATAAAATTTTGTGGATACTTTGGGAGGAAATTTTAATTTGGCCCTATAATTATTTTTGAATTATTAAAATAATTAATTTTATTTTTATTTAAAAACATATTCTAAATACTAAATTGTTAATTAAATACTGAATTTATAGCCAATTCCCATTTTGTGCGCCAAGCAAAATGACCAAAATAATCTTCATGTGACATGCACATACCATTTTCCGTTACTATTGTTAACGCCCATAGACGGGAGGGTGCAAAGTCGGACAAATAGCTAAATAAGTTATGAAAGTGAGAAACTTCGTAGGTTGGGGTGCAATGCGAGATTTGATGTGTAATTTTGAGAGCTAATCATATTTTGGCCTTATCGAAATTAGTCCAAAATACAAATTTCCCCCTAGAGTATCCACCAAATCCACTTCGGCCAACAATGTAATTTTTTTTTGGCATTTTCATATTTCATGTCAAATTTGGTGATGCGATGTCATGTCTGGTAATCGTAGTGATAAACATGGTGTGGCGAATAATGTTTAAAACCGAGAATTTGCTCAAATCAAACCATAAACAATATCAACGGTGTCGATGAAAAATTTCTTGGAGTTGAAGTTATGTACGATGAAAACGGATTGAACTATGGTTTGTCTCATCATTGTCGTATACGTATGTGATGGATTCAAATATGAGATTTGAAATTTTTTGTGTTTGCTTGTGTATTATGTTGTACGAGGGAGAAAAGGGGAAATTCTTGGTGTACACTTGTGTGTTATGTTTTATGTCTTTAATTTTTTGGTGGGTTCTTATTCGTGGCGGCCTTGACACCTAAGTGTAATTAACTGATCTTGAGTTCAATATCTCTGATATGATTTCACTCTATTTTTATTTATTTTTCTATATAATAATTTGAATAAAACATTAATATACTTTTGAGTTTTATTACACTTAAAATTTACATACGAGGTCATTGTCGGAGAAGATGCAGAGAAAGCGTTGCCGGAGAAGAAGAAAATTAAGTTTCTCTTTGGGTAATAAAAGCAAAGAAAGCATTGCAAAAAATGACTAAAATGCCCTACACGTGAAATGTCATGTGCACATTAACGTCAGATTGGTAACCTTCGTCGTAGCTATGGGAAAACTAAAAAAGAATTATAAAATGAGATATGAAAATAATACAAAACTTAGGTTGAGTGATAAAGTGTGGGGCTTTATATATACTTTAAGGGAATTTCTTATTTTTAGTATAAGTATATATACTTTGGGGTTGAAAATTTGATTTCTCTAACATAATATTTTTTTTTCTATAAGGCGTCATAAATTTCAGAAACGACATAAACAAAGTCTCTAACAACAATGTGTTTATCTAAAACAGTAAGTTTGAATTATTTTCAATTCACACACTCATAAAAGTGAATGAATTCATGTTTGATAATAAAAAGAGAGAATGAAAATAGCCAACAAAAAAAAAACAAATTTGTAGGATAAGTTGCTATACAATGACTAAAAGTATACATTATAAATGTGGAAAAAAAGTATCAAAAAGCTAAAAGCACAACAACACAATTTATAAGTTTAAAAATTGTAATGATTAAAAACAAAAAAATCAAATAATTAAAAGTAAAGAGAAAAATGAAGAAACTAACAAATCATTTTTAAAAATCATAAACACCACGTAACATGCGTGAACCTTACTTTTTTTAAAAATCATAAATTCGAGCGTCATAAGCAAAGTCTCCAACAACAATATGCTTATCTAAGATAATATGTTTGAATTATTTTCAATTTACACACCGATAAAAATGAATGATTTCATGTTTGATTAATTAAATAGATTTAAAATAACCAACAAAAAGACAAATGTGTAGTATACGTTGTTATACAATGACTAAAAGCATATATTATAAATAGCCAAAAAAAAAATCAAAATGCTAAACAACAACAACATAATTTATAAGTTTCAAAATAAAGATTAAAACACATAAAAATCTAATAATTAAAAGTCAAAAAAAGAAGGAACTAATAAATCACTTTTAAAAAATCATTAACACAATTGTTCATCTAAATATATCTTTTTAAAAACTTTTATTGTATAATATAACAAAAGTGGCAAGCGAGATTTACTCGGTGGGAGCAACTTGTAAAATTTTATTATTATTTTTAAAAATCTTTAAACAAAAAACCTGAACAATGCCAACCTCCTTGTTGTGTCGTCCGCCTTTGAAACAAACATTGATTCATGCCAAATCTACCTAGTCCACCCAACTTTTTGTTAAGTTAGCAAACATCGTCCAAACCCGCCAACATTGTTGTGTGTGTCCATGTTACATTATGACATACATCACCGATCATCTCTAAACTAAGCCCATACATCAAGCTTATTAAAAACTATCATCATTTTATAACTAATGTGTAAATACGGCTCTTCTTTATTAATTATCATTCTTTAGTATCTTCAAGATTCAAGCCTAATAATTCAAGCCAAAAGAGCACAATGTTCTCAATCGAGAACTAATTGAATTGAGTTAAGAATTCAAACTAGTTGAACTAAGAATTCAAGCCTAAGAATTTTATCACACATCCAAAGTGATACTCACTTCATTTTCAAAATATTATACGGGTGGACCCATTTAAGAAAAATGAATTGATTGGATTATATATATTGATGAAATGTGTGGTGTCCTTTAATGCCCTAGTGATCATAATTAAAGTATGTAGAAAAAGTAAAGGTAAAGTGGTAAAATTATTTTTCTAAAATGAAAAGTTTTGAAAGATAACAATCATTTAAGACGGATGAAAAAATGTAGACAATAATTTGAAAACGGAGGAGTATTTGTTTACTAATAGTATTATGTACTCCAAAATGTCTCAAAAATATTGTCTTGATATGAATTAAAGAAACAATTGATTTGATTATTAATTGGAATAGTGTGTAGTTTCATTTAAAGCTCACGTGTATATGACACATAATTAAAGTATTAAGAAAAGAAATGGTATAATGATAAAAGTGTTGTCTTAAAATAAAAACTACAAACAAAATAATCTTTTAGAGGCAGAAAGAAAAAAAAGGAAGGAATACTTAATGTCTCTTGCCAATAGAAGATGTTAAATTATAATAACCATTGAAGAGTTTAATACATCATATTATAGTTTCTTAGTAATTATAGTTGGGATTAATACTCTAATTAAGGAGTCAGATCTCACGTACCACTTGTATGTATCCTTTTATCACTTTTCATTGCATCCCAGTCATTGCATCTCAACCAATGGTTAAGATGAAAAGTGGTACACTAGTGATACACACAAGTGAAAGATCAGATTCCATATTAAGTATTGTTAATACCATAATAGCCAATAGCGTAAAATGAAAACAAGAAGTCACATTGAGTTGGAGGTTTGCGATTCAACTTCAACCAAAATAGGATGATGTGGCACTTTGAGAGTTGTCTTCACCAACTATAATATACTTATAGTATAGATTTAACTGTTAAGAATAACTCTCACATCCACATGTAAAGGCGATGGTTATCTCTTTTTCTCCTCCAATTACACAAATTATAACTACTAAATATATATATATATATATATATATATATATATATATATATATATATATATATATATATATACACTACTACTACTACTACCAAAATATAAATTCATACATCCATATTTGAAATTACATAATTAGGTTTCATCTTGAAACATTGTGACATGGGGAGGATGGCTCAAAGACTATCGTATAACATAACACCCAACTAGTTTTACACGGGTAAGCATTTTAAAATTAAATAATATTCAAGCAAAGCGAAAAAGCAAATCAAAAGAATAAATGAAGAGAAGTAATGTTTGGAGTAACTACTTAAATAGAAATACCACATTTTATTGGTAATATTATAGATTTTAGAAAAATTCCTTATACACAATATTTGTTGTCTTATTTGTTGGTTTTCTATCTTCATCGGATATTAATATCTTCAACCCGAAGCGGTTTGTTACCCTAAAAGCGTAACATACAACTGGCCATGCTGAATCTTGGTTTGTTCAAGAAGAGTACATGCGGTTGATATTGACTTTTGTTAATTATCATGGCATACGATACTACCAATGTAAATTACCTTCTAGAATTTGAAAGACAACCTCACAGATGAAGACAATGACATTTTTGGTATAAACACTTTGTTTTCAACATAGCTTCCATTAAAAAATTGCTTTAACAATGTGGTTCCCTAGCTTGGTAATGATTAGTATTATTCCATTGTACAAACCTGCGGCATGAACAATGTTTCAACGTCATCATTACTCATTTCTAGTGCAACAACATCAATACGTCGGGTCATGTATAGCTCTTGTATGCAATAAATAATTTTTTATGCAGCGATGCATCGATTAATTACTTAATCTATTTTGCACCGCTCTTCATCAATTATTACATCGCGATGCATCAATTTAAATCAATCAATCAATTTTGCATCGCGTTGCACCAAATTTATGCACGCGATACATCAATTTTAATTACTCCCTCCGTCGCGATAAATATTCATAATGGACAAAACACAAGGATTAAGAAATGTAGTTAATGATGGAGTTGTAAAATATGTTGTGACAATAATACACATTACACACTTTTTTCTCTTTAATTATGCACCCATTACACTCTCTCTCTCTCTCTCTCTCTTTCTCTCTCTAGGATTTACAATAATGATAGTATTAATGAAGAGATATATTAGGAAAAATGGTAGAAAATTTGTATATCAAAAGTCTTTAGGAACATTAGTTGGGACATCCAAAAATAGAAAGTAGGAACATTTATCCGGGATAGAGGGAGTACATAATCGATTTTGCATCGTCTTTGCAAAATTGATGCACCACGATGCAAAATCATAATGAACGAGATTAAATGTCCTAACTTCTTCTTACTTCTCTGCGTCGTAAGCCTTCTTCTTCCTCCTCCTCTTCCTCCTTTAGGTCGATCCTTGTTTGGTTGTGCAACAATGGTGATTTTGAATCAAAGTATTTGGCGAAATTTGTTGAGGAGGCGTGCATCAGGTATTTTAGGAACAATATTTTGAAAATGGAGTTTAACGGTTGAAAAAATAACGGTTTGGAAAAAAAAATGTTTGAGAAAATGTTTGAGAAAATATCAACCATCAATTTATCCTATTATTTTCTTATGACTCTTTCCAAAATGAGAAATATAAAAACTCACCCCATTTAAAATCACTAAAAGGTCTACTATATATAAAACTCAGCCCATTAAAATCTCACCTCTGCCCTTAAGCCCCATGTCATGTAAGTTGTCTTTTTAAGCTATTAATATAAGTAATACACCACCTTAACACTAACCAAATTCAACATCCACCGTCTAACAAATATACAACCCTTCATTTAGAACCCTTCATCTAGAATCCTTCATTTGATGTCCATTCCTACACTTCAAAATTTCATCCACCTAACCTTCAGTAAAAAATCCTAATGATCCCTCTCACCAGATTATTCAAATCCTTTTAATTTTTCACTGAGTTAAGAATTGAGCTTCTATTATTTTGTTTTACTTTCTATTTTGTTGTACAACATTTAAAAGTTTTTTCTGAAAAAAATAAAGATATAATAATTTGAGAATTCAATTTATCAAATCTGATAAAATAAATTCAAAGTATTTATTAAAAACATCGTTTAATGATAAATATTGTATTTTATTGTCTGAGATCTATTATATTCTAAAATTTTAAACATATTTCTTAAAGTTATTTTGAAAAGAATACAAAATTGAAATTTTTAGATTTGAATTTATCTGTTGCATTTCTTATTTTTTAATTTAACCTCATTCTTCATGCTTATCAAAAATATTTAACTTTACAATTCAACTATGTCAACAACTTCGTTATTTATTTCAGTTGGGTCTAATAATTTCTTTGCAACTCTAGCTTTGAGAATCCAATCTTTATTTGTGAATGTGTCTTAGGACGAATGATATGAAAGTTATAATAGTTATAGTAAAAATTTTGGGTTCAAAATATCTAAAACTTATTTTGTGACAAACTTTTTTTTTGAACTTTGCAGAAGATTGATTAAACATCCGTAAAGAACATCCACGACTTTATAAATAAGTGATAGAAAACAAATGGTCCAACATGATATTGTGATTGTGCTGAGAATACCAGTAGTTTAGGTGTGTTTAAAGTTCATAGAAATGTATAAATATATTCATGTCAACTTATCCAAAAATATTAAATATTTAGCATATAAACTAAAAGAAAAAGTAATAAAACAAAGTGTTTCAGACTTCCAATACATGGCTAGAGTTTTAGGTAAGAAAAATCACGTTATTATATATATATATATATATAGATTGGTTCACACCAAATTTACCTACTCCACCCAACTTTTCGTTAAGTTTGTCTCCAGTTAATTAGAAGACATCGTCCAAACTTGGCCAACATTGCTATGTGTGTCCATGATAGTTTGGCTGCAATTACATGATCATCGCCAACTCCTCGATAAGATTAGAAGTTAAGATTACTCTCCTTACATCAAGCTTATTACAAACATATCATATTAATTATTATTTTTTCAGAGCATAAAGAGAATTTTGCTCTCTCTATAAATAGATTTGCCTAAATCTCTAAAGTGACAGTCCCTTCTGAGACAAGGGTAATTCAGAGTAACAAATGGATGAGAGCAAAACTAATTCTAATAAGTACATCAATTTTGCATTCAGCAGCAAGGCAGAGCAGTGAGTTCTGGCCTTCTTTTTGCAGTTATATACATTTTGGTAGTCATCACAACTGCCAGAGGCAAAAAGAACAAACACAGGATGCCACCAGAGCCGACAGGTGCGTTGCCTTTCATCGGTCACCTTCATCTTCTAATGGGAAACAAACTATTACACCAAATACTTGGAGCCATGGCAGATAAGTATGGACCAATCTTTACCATACGTATGGGAATTCACCGTACTGTCGTGATTAGCAACTGGGAAGCTGCAAAAGAATGTTTTACTACCCTTGACAGAGTGTTTTCCATGAGGCCAAATGTAACGATCCGATCCGAGTCCGCTACGCGTAGCCCACACACTGGCCTGGGATGAGTGTTCCCCTATAGTTCAACAAAGTGCTATGCGAGGGACCAAAGTGCTACACCACAGAAGGTGCTCCAAAGGAGTCGCTTTAGGAACACTCATCCCTGGGCCTTCAGTCATATCAATTGGTGAGTCTGAAATGGTTCCTAGTTCGAAACTATGAAGCAACCTGGCCAATGTTAAGTGAAGAACCTGTAATGAGAATGTTATTCCGGGACATGATCGTCTTCCTGAGCCAAATGGTAGAAGTTCAAAATCCTGGCCCCTGACATCCAAATTTGCATGTTGTATTAGGAACCTCTCCGGCCGGAATATTAGCGGGTCTGACCAAATTCTGGGGTCACGGTGCAACTGCCAGAGGTTGACTGATAGGCGTGTGCCAGCTGGGACGTGGAACCCTGCAACAGTGCAGTCCTCCATGGCTTCACGTGGAGCTGATAGTGGGCCTGCTGGATATAACCGGAATGTTTCATTCACATTGCTCCCATGGCCACCTAAGATAAGGCTCTGCAATTAAAATCACCCACAAACTTTAGAGATAGATTCATAGCTATAACTAATAACTCAAACTAACCGATAATGCGATCAGGGAATTACCAAACAATTGGCTTTGATGACAGTATCTGGATCGCGATTGCAAAACTGACCACCATCCATGAATGACAACATAGTGTGAATAAAGTTTTGCTCAAACTCATCCATGCTTGCAACCGCCCTTTTCTGCCGTTGCTCCTCCACCCAGGTCTGAAACATAAAATCGATCTCCTTTGCTGTCCGTTTCATCTGACCAGTGTATCCTTTTGCTGTGTCTATCCAACCCAGAAAGGGAATTGCATCAGAAAACAGAAACAACCCACTCAAATGCATAAAATTTCCCAGGGTCCTTTGGAACCGCCTTGACTCCTCAGCATCACTGCCTTCACCACCACCAAAATACCTTTTACCCGCGACCATTCTTAACACTATGTTCATTGCCACATCTCCAAAACACTCTTTCATTTCCACCAAAACCGGATCCCTTCCTCCATTGCGTAACCATTTCTCATGTAACTCTTGCATCATAAAGTTGACTTCTGTGTTCCTAACATGCTTCAGTATTCAAGTCGGCGACTTGATAGCAGCTCAACCATAGCTAGCTTCCAGATCTCACGCTAGTATGCCCCATAAGGAGCAAAGCCAAACATAGCATGATCATATCCCATGATCTTTAACGCCAAAGATTTTGGCCTCGTGGAAAACACTCTGTCAAGGGTAGTAAAACATTCTTTTGCAGCTTCCCAGTTGCTAATCATGACAGTACGGTGAATTCCCGTACGTATGGTAAAGATTGGTCCATACTTATCTGCCATGGCTCCAAGTATTTGGTGTAATAGTTTGTTTCCCGTTAGAAGATGAAGGTGACCGATGAAAGGCAACGCACCTGTCGGCTCGGGTGGCATCCTGTGTTTGTTCTTTTTGCCTCTGGCAGTTGTGATGACTACCAAAATGTATATAACTGCAAAAAAAAAAAAGGCCAGTACTCATTAAGGACTTGCTGCTGAATGCAAAAATTGATGTACTCATTAGAATTAGTTTTGCTCTCATCCATTTGTTACTCTGAATTACCCTTGTCTCAGAAGGGACTGTCACTTTAGAGATTTAGGCAAATCTATTTATAGAGAGAGCGAAACTCTCTTTATGCTCTGAAAAAATAATAATTAATATGATATGTTTGTAATAAGCTTGATGTAAGGAGAGTCATCTTAACTTCTAATCTCATCGAGGAGTTGGCGATGATCATGTAATTGCAGCCAAAATATCATGGACACACATAGCAATGTTGGCCAAGTTTGGACGATGTCTTCTAATTAACAGGAGACAAACTTAACGAAAAGTTGGGTGGATTAGGTAGATTTGGCTCGAACCAATCTATATATATATATATATATAATAATAATAATAACAACCTTGATTTTTCGGCCTAAAACTCTAGCCATGTATTGGAAGCTGAAACACTTTGTTTTATTATTTTTTCTTTAGTTTGTATGCTAAATATTTAATATTTTTGGATAAGTTGACATGAATATATTTATACATTTCATGAACTTTAAACACACCCAAACTCTCTGGTATTCTCAACACAATCACAATACCATGTTGGACCATTTGTTTTCTATCACTTATTTATAAAGTATGTAGATGTTCTTTACGGATGTTTAATTAATCTTCTGCAAAGCTCAAAAAAAAAAGTTTGTCACAAAATAAGTTTTAGATATTTTGAACCCAAAATTTTTACTATAACTATTATGACTTTCATATCATTCGTCCTAAGAGACATCCACAAACAAAGATTGGATTCTCAAAGCTAGAGTTGCAAAGAAATTATTAGTCCCAACTGAAATAAACAACGAAGTTATTGACATAGTTGAATTGTAAAGTTAAATATTTTTGATAAGCATGAAGAATGAGGTTAAATTAAAAAAAATAAGAAATGCAACAGATAAATTCAAATCTAAAAATTTCAGTTTTGTATTCTTTTCAAAATAACTTTAAGAAATATGTTTAAAATTTTAGAATATAATAGATCTCAGACAATAAAATGCAATATTTATCATTAAACGATGTTTTTAATAAATACTTTGAATTTATTTTATCATATTTGATAAATTGAATTCTCAAATTATTAGATCTTTATTTTTTTCAGAAAAAACTTTTAAATGTTGTACAACAAAATAGAAAGTAAAACAAAATAATAGAAGCTCAATTCTTAACTCAGTGAAAAATTAAAAGGATTTGAATAATCTGAGGAGAGAGATCGTTAGGATTTTTATTGAAGGTTAGGTGGATGAAATTTTGAAGTGTAGGAATAGACATCAAATGAAGGATTCTAGATGAAGGGTTCTAAATGAAGGGTTGTATATTTGTTAGACGGTGGATGTTGAATTTGGTTAGTGTTGAGGTGGTGTATTACTTATATTAATAGCTTAAAAGGACAACTTACATGACATGGGGCTTAAGGGTAGAGGTGAGATTTTAATGGGCTGAGTTTTATATATAGTAGACCTTTTAGTGATTTTAAATGGGGTGAGTTTTTATATTTCTCATTTTGGAAAGAGTCGTAAGAAAATAATAGGATAAATTGATGGCCGATATATTTTCTCAAACATTTTTTCTCTCAAGTCCAGCATTAATTTTTCAACCGTTAAACTCTAGTTTCAAAATATTGTTCCTAAAATACATAGATCGTCTCCTTCAACAGCTTCGCCCAATACTTTGGATTCAAAAATCATCATTGTTGCACAACGAAACAAGGATCGACCTAGAGGATGTGAGAACCCAAACCCATTACTTGCATTACTTGTCTTATGCCTTAATGACATGCTTGTTTCATGCCTTAACATGTTAGATAATTCTAATTGTTCATGTCATACTCACGTGAGAGTATTATGTGCCTAGTTGCTTGAATACCTTCCTTGCATTGCTTGCCTTGCCTTGTACCGTGAGTGTTTGCCTTAGCATGATAGCACTCAACCGAGACTTGTTATAGTTCTATTGTCCATCGTAGATGACCTAGAACGTTCACCTTGATCATAGTAGGCTCGATTGGAAGTTTGGAAACCTTCTTGCTTTGTTTTGGCCTTAGCGATTTCCCTCTTCTCCCGTTTTGCGCGTATTTCGTCGTACGAATTGTTCCTTGAGTTCCCGGACTTGTATTCAAGTCATAACCATGGTTAAACAAGCCTTTTCCATGCCCAAGATATCTTAGTTCATTGACGTTTGATCCGGGTTTGATTCGTCAACCAATCGTCGCATGATTCGAGCCTTGTCCTACCTTGTTCCGGGTGTTGTTCGGGTGTGTTTCGGACTTGTTTTGAGTAGTGTTAGACCCTAGAATGGTTGCCCACAAGTTTAGGACCCTTTAGGACATGTTTAAGTCAAGTTTTGGAGCCCCAGAAGTTCAGGCGCCCGCATGGATCGAGTGAGGCGCGCGCCCCAGAAGCTGAGAGCAAATGAAAAACAGGAAACTAACCTGCATTTGAGGCGGCCGCATGGGCCATGCTGAGGCGCCCGCCTCAGCCCTTCACCAGCTACGGGAAATTTTCTCCCTCCTCTCCTATGTCCGACCTTTGACCCCTTTAACCCCTTCCTAATTGGCCCTAATCCTACCTTTTAAACACTAATCAAGTTAGATTAGTCCTAACCTCAAGCTACCTCCATTTGACAAGTGTATTTTGAGGCCCTCTTCTTGTGCCAAGTGGATTTCCACTCAAACCATGCAAGGTATATAAGCCTTCTCTCTTGTTGATCAGCCATTAAGCTTCCATTCCCAGATTTTTCTTCTCTCTCTCTTGCCATATTAGTGTGTGTAGAGAAAAGGTGAGACTAGTGTGTGTCTACTCCATGGATTGAGCTCCCGACCTCCGTTTGCCAAACCGAGACCACCGGAGTGAAGCTACCGACAAGGAGATCATTTCCATCCGATTACTTTGGGTCCCTTCCATCTCTTTCTTGGGTGTAAGGTAAGCTATCGATTCCCCTTAGGATGTATGCTAGATATGCCATGTCCCCCTCTTCTTGTAAATCCCATGCTCCTACAATGCTCTTGCCATAATTATTGATGAATTGGTCTTTTGGGATTTTTGATTAATATGATCATCTTGTTAAATTAGTCCTATGCCTAGAATTAAATATGTTCTATGCCCTCTTAGGAACAACTAATGTTCTTGGACTATTGTAAATTATTAACCTTTGAAATAATAATTCTAAGGCTCATTGAAATTGAATTGATGACAATTCCTAACTACGGTTGTTAAATGGATTAATGACCTAGCCGATCATGTACGCGAACTTAGAAAAGGGTTTATGATGCAATTAGCGTCCTAACTCTATTGGATGAATTGTTAGAGACGACTCAACGGAGTCAAGCTTAGCGAGCTATTGAACAATACCGCCACCGATCAATCCCTACGACGCTCTAAACGCTGCTTTCCTAAGAATAATAATTCTTGACTTTGAACTTGAATTGATTGCCTTGCTTGATCTTGAATGTCATATTATAGAATACTAAATTGACATGTGAGTTCGCTCTTGTCGGACTCAATCCTACTTGGTTATTGATGAGAATAATTTACTTGTCATGAACGAGATCGCTCTTGTCGACCTCGTTCACTACTTGATATTTTTGTTAAGTATACATTACTTGGCATTGCATGAGTCCAAATGGTGGCATCCCGCCCTTGTTCACACACGCCCACCTTTGTGGCCACAGGTGGGAAGTAGTTCCCTTTGTTGCATCAATACGAGTACCATTGGTTCTATCCCGAGCATTCCCTCGGAAGGTCGATGTACTACACGCATCTGACACATGCACGCTCAAGATAACGCTTGTATGCAGGAACTACGTAGCGGCCCGGCTCTCCATATATCCTTATCCTATGTGATTTAATTATGCGCACTTATGTGAAACAATGTGCATCTTGGATATATGATCTCTATGCTTATGTGACTATAACTTGCCTTGTATGTTGCATATCGCCATGACATGCATGATTGATAGCTTACGAGTCTTTATGACTTACCCTTTCCCTTTATCGCTTTAGATCCTAGCAAGACAGTTACGCTGCTTGACTCATTGCTGTGTTCGTGCCTTGTACCTTTTTTTGTTCGCCGCCGATCTCGAAGAGGTGGTTTAGATGTCTCCTTCCTCTTGCTTTGTATCTTGTAAGGACGACGGGTTAAAGCAAGTCAATTAGACTATGCTTGGGTATTTGTATATAACTTGTTTGTTTACTCTTGTTAGCTACTAGTAGTTGTAACACTTGTAGTACTTGTATCCCTTTGTGCCGGCATTGTGTAAGCCGAGCTTTGGTTAACTTGTTTTTATCCCACTTGTATAAGTCTTCCGCCGAGCATCCTATTAGCTCTTATTTAATTCTTGTCCATAAAATGTTAGCTTGGGTTCCGCATGTAGTGTCGCCGATGACTTGGTTTAAATTGTTTAACCGTTATATCAGTTTGAAAAGTTTTAAAATACCGCCCTTTGGTGCCGAGGCGTGTTACGCCTCTAATGTTAGCCACGCCGTTTTAAAAATTAAGTCCTTGCATGTTTTATTGCCTACTTGTTTTCCCTCCTTATTTGGTCCGACCCTGCGGTCCCACATCTGTCCCCTGGCCGGGTCGCCACAGCTTGGTATCGAGCATGTTTGTTAGCTATCGGCCAGATAGGTTCCATGGCCTAGGTGGGTTGTTTCTTAGTGTGATGTTCTAACGTCGAGTGAATTTCTTATAGGTGCTTAAATGGTGAACCCTAGAGCCGACCGTGTAGGCCGAGGTAGGGCCGACCCAGAGAGTTCCTGAGGAACCCAAGTGGAGTTGCCTCCTCCACCACCGAACCCCTGGGCATGAATGCTCGGATGGCGGATTTGTATCGCCGCATGACGTAGTTTATGACCGAGATGGCCCAGCCTGGCCGTGGTCGAATGTACCTCCTCCACCACCACCCCCGTAACCTGAGGCGGCGAGAGTCGCCACCGCGCGTGCAACAGCTGTTTCACCACCGGTGCTGGGGCACGGAATAATGCCGTGTTAGAGAGATTCTGAAAATGAAGCCTCCATCTTGAGTGGAGAGGCGGATGTAGTATGGCCGAGCTTGGCTCGAGGACGCAAGAAGATCTTTGGCAAAGACCTGGATTGCACTGATGAGGAGAAAGTGGTCTTAGCCGCATATAAGCTAGAGGAGCCGCCAATCATCGTGGGAGGTTCTACTTGCTAGTTGCTAGGAGTTGAATCGGGTGGCGCAGTGTGGCCTACACTTGAGGCGAGTTCAAGGCTACTTATGTGCCTACCGTGGTTAGACAACTAAGGGAGAAAGAATTCCGTGATTTAGAGTGGTTCCATGACTATAGCTCAAGATTCTTCTAAATTCACCGAGTTGTCCCGTTATCAGGCACATCCGGTGCAAGATGAGACACAGACCCGTGAGGTTCGTGAAAGGGTCAAGACCGAGTACAGAAACAGCTTGTTATCCTCTAGCATAGACACCTGAGTGCGGTAGATCGTGCGTATGAGATCGAGCGAGACATTGAGGAGCATAGTGTAAGCCTCCCCACAAGCAAGCATCCTTCTCAACAGCAGCCTTTCACAGCGGCACCAGAGAGTTCGGCCTTCGGGAACGGTCTGGCCTGCTACCAAGGCAATCGCCGCAGGGTGGTCGAATAGTAGCATCGCCTAATGTAAGTGATAGGCGCCCGCCCGAGTCGTAGTAGTGCCCTTCTCCTGGGGCAGCAGACTGGCGGCGGACCAAATGACTTGTTCTGCACCGCATCATAAGATGGACATTCTAGCGAGAAAGAAGTGTGACTGTGCCAAAGCTTGGTACTTGTCTTATTTGTGGAGATTCTAGTCATCACCAAAGATCGCCCCAAGTCTAGAGCAGCCTCGCCCCTGGGTCGGCCTCGAGCCTGGGTCCAAGAGGATAGATGACGATGGCGCCCTAAGACGCAGCTCGTGTTTTCGCTTGATCACGAGGTGTTCCCGAGTCTTCTACCGTGATCGGAGGTACTCTTCGCCTTCTGTCATCATGCTCGAAGTTCTTATAGATCCCTGGTCTACTCATTCTTATGTTGCATCGCATTTCCTAGAACATTTATGTGTTTTGCCCGCCTCAGCTTACCTTATGCGTGCTTGAGGTGTCTACACCGTCAAAGGGTGATTGCTTGTTGGCGCCCTCGAGGTCTATAGAGACCGTGATGTGCTTGTTCATGATCGAGTCTTGCATGCCGATTTGGTAGTATTGCCTATTAGAGACTTTGATGTGATTCTTGGTATGGATTGGCTATGTGTACATCATGCTTTAGTTTGATCGCCGTAGTAAGAAAGTAACTTTTTCCATGCCCTGTGATTCCTGAGTGTGTTTTCTGGGTGATCATGCTATGAGCTGGGTTCATATTATTTCGGCCATGCTAGACAACTCTTATCGCAGGGTGTACGGGTATTTAGCTTGTGTTCTTGATACTAGCATGTCTTCTCGCTAAGCTAGAGGATATTCCTAAGAGTTAATGAGTTCCCCGATGTCTTTTCTTCCGAGTACCCTTTGCCTCCCGACGAGAACTAGAGTTCTCAGACAACTATCAGCTGGGACTTCGCCTATTTCTTAGGCACCTACCGTATGGCCCGGCAGAGCTTGCGTGAGTTGAAAGATCACCAGCAGGAACTTCTAGATAGGGGAGTTCATTAAACCAGTGTATCTCCTGGGTGCACCGTGTTGTTTCATGGTAGAAGGATGGTAGTTTGCGACTTTGATAGACTACTTACGCTTGAACCAAAGCTACTATTAAGAATAGGTATCCCTCACACATCGATGATCTTTTCGATCAACTTCGTTCGCTTGTCTATTCCAAATTTGATTTGAGGAGTGGTTATCACAGCTGAGGGTTAGAGCGAGGATGTCCGAAGACGTTTTCCTCACGTGCATGGTCACTTATGAGTTTGTTGTGATGCCATTTGTTGACCAACGCGCTTTCATGGATCCGATGAATAGGTTTTTCATGAGTATCTCGATTGCTTCGTGGTGGTATTTATTGATGACATTCGTGGTACTCAAGTCACGAGAGGAACATGCGAATCACTTGAGAGAAGTTCTTTCTATCTTACGGAAGAAACTTTACGCGAAATTTAGTGAAGTGCCTTCCGGCTTGAGCAAGTTTTTTCTAGGGCACGGTGTCTAGGGATGGTATCGCGGTGGATCCATCCAAGATTGGCGATTACTAAGTGGAAGACGCCTAGTACCTGGCGAGGTCCCGTAGTTTCGGCTTGGCGTTATTACCGTAGGTTCATTGAGGGTTTAAGACGCTACCCAATGACTAACTTGACTCAAGAAGTCTACTTTTTATATGGAGTGATAAGTGCGAGGCTAGTTTTCAGGAGTTGAAGAGGAGATTGACTACGGCTCCTATTTGGCATTGCCTAGTGGTTCGAGAACTTTGTGATTTATAGCGACGCCTCGCTAGGAAGGCTTAAGCGTATTTCATGCACGGGAGAGTTACTATGCTCGGTGAAATATCACCCATGAAAGGCACTACTCCCGACACATGACCTTGAGTTGGCAAAGAGATTGTATGTCCAGACATCGTGAGATCGCACTCAGCATTCCGCTTAGCATTGTTTCTATTAGAGACCCTGTGTTCACTTCTAGATTTTGGCATTCTCTTGCAGAAGCTTTGGGCACGGTTAAACTTTAGTACGGTTACCCGCAAATGACTCCGTCAATGAGATTGATTCAGTATCGGAGGATTTATTGGCGTTAAGCCAGGCTACGGATTTCAAAGGTAGCTGGGATTTACTTACCGTTAGCTTCTAATTCTGCATACACAACAAGCACAATTCAAGATTGAGATGGCTTTTCTTACATGAGGTTTTATATGGGCGCAAAGTACTGATCCCACCGATTTGTCGATGAGGTCAGTGAAGCTAAACTTTGGGGGTCTCTGAGATGGTACAACAATGCAATGAGCGTGAAACTTATTAGAGATAGATTGCTTATGTACCCCGCAGTAGATGTAAGAGCTACGGATAAACCCAGACGCAGACTTAGAATTTCGTGTTGGTGACTCTCAGATTTGAAGGTATCGCTCGACGCGCATTTCAAGCGATTTGGGAAGAAAGGTAAACTTACACCTAGATTCATTGGACCATTCGAGATCCTAGAGAGGATTGGAGCTTGGCGCATCTGCTAGCATTGCCACCTTCTATATCGGATGTTCATGACGCCTTTCATGTCTCGATGCTACGCAAATACTTGAAGGATGAATCGCATGTCTTGACTTATGATGAGATTACTTTTGAGCCCGACCTTCATATTATGAGAAGTCGGTGAGGATTCCTTGACACGAAAGAACAAGTGTTGAGGACAAAGAAAATTCCCTTGGTGAAGGTCTTGTGGAAGAATCATGATATTGAGGAAGCCACGGGAGACCGAGCTTGATATGAGAGAGAAGTACCCTTTCCTATTCGATGATTCTGTAAGAATTTAGGGACTAAATTCCTTTAAGTGGGGGAGGATGTGAGAACCCAAACCCATTACTTGCATTACTTGTCTTATGCCTTAATAACATGCTTGTTTCATGCCTTAACATGTTAGATAATTCTAATTGTTCATGTCATACTCACATGAGAGTATTATGTGCCTAGTTGCTTGAATGCCTTCCTGCCTTGCTTGCCTTGCCTTGTGCCCTCGAGTGTTTGCCTTAGCATGTTAGCACACCAACCGAGACTTGTTATAGTTCTATTGTCCATCATAGATGACCTAGAACGCTCACCTTGATCATAGTAGGTTTGATTGGAAGTTTGGAAACCTTCTTGCTTTGTTTTGGCCTTAGCGATTTCCCTTTCTCCGCATGCTTGTATTTCGTCGCGCGATATGTTCTTGAGTTCCCGGCCTTGTATTCAAGTCATAACCATGGTTAAACAAGCCTTTTCCATGCCCAAGTTATCTTAGTTTCATTGACGCTTGATCCTTTGATCGCCAACCAATCGTCGCATGATTCGAGCCTTGTCCTACCTTGTTCCGGTGTTGTTCGGTGTGTTTCGGACTTGTTTTGAGTGGTGTTAGACCCTAGAATGGTTGCCCACAAGTTTAGGACCCTTTGACATGTTTAAGTCAAGTTTTGGAGCCCCAAGCCCAGCGCCCGCATGGATCGAGTGAGGCGCGCGCCCTAAGCCGAGAGCAAATGAAAATGGGAACCCAAAGATCGAGGCGGCCGCATAAGCGGCGAGGCCTCACTTTCTTCCAGCCTACGGAAATTTTCTCCCTTTTCTCGCCTTGTCCGACCTTCGACCCTTTAAACCCCTTCCTAATTGGCCCTAATCCTACCTATTAGACACTAATCAAGTTAGATTAGCCCTAACCTCAAGCACCTCCACTGACAAGTGGAAATTGACCCTCTTCTGTGCCATGTGGATTTCCACCAAACCATGCAAGGTATAAAAGCTCTTCTCTTGTTGAGCCATTAAGCCTCCATTTCGATTTCTTCTCTCTCTTGCCATATTAGTGTGTGTAGAGAAAAGGTGAGACTAGTGTGTGTCTACTCCATGGATTGAGCTCCCGACCTCCGCTTGCCAAACCGAGACCACCGGAGTGAAGCTACCGACAAGGAGATCATTTCCATCCGATTACTTTGTGTCCATTCCATCTCTTTCGTAAGGTAAGCTATCGATTCCCCTAGATGTATGCTAGATATGCCATGTCCCCTCTTCTTGTAATTCCCATGCTCCTACCATGCCCTTGCCATGATTGTGGGATGAATATGGTCTTTTGAGATTTGAATTAAATATGTTCTATCTCTTGAACTACGATTTTATGACTTTGGAAACTAGGAATTCTAGGTTCCATATGCCATGATTTGTTCATCTTATTGAATTGGGTCCTATGTTGAGAATTAAATGTGTTCTATATCCTCCTATGAATAATTAATGTTCTTGGACCATTGCAATTTATCAACCTTTGAAATAATAATTCTAAGGTCCCTTGAAATTGAATTGATGACAATCCTTAACTACGGTTGTTAAATGGATTAACGACCTAACCGATCATATACGCGAACTTAGAAAAGGGTTTATGATGCATTTAGCGCCCTAACTCTATTGGATGAATTGTTAGAGACGACTCAACGGAGTCAAGTTTAGCGAGCTATTGAACAATACCGGCCACCGATCAATCCCTACGACGTTCTAAACACGCTTCCTTTAATAATAATTCTAGACCTTGAACTTGAATTGATTGCCTTGCTTGATCTTGAATGTCATATTATAGAATACTTGATTGACATGTGAGTTCGCTTCTTGTCGAACTCAACCCTACTTGGTTATTGATGAGAATAATTTATTTGTCATGAACGAGATCGCTCTGTCGACCTCGCTCTCTACTTGAGAATTTTGTTAAGTATACATTACTTGGCATTGCATGAGTCCACCGGCATCCCGTCCTTGTTCACACGCCTCCACCGTGGGCCACAAGTGGGAAGTAGCTCCCTTGTTGCATCAATACGAGTACCATTGGTTCTATCCCCAGCATTCCCTGAAGGTCGATGTACTTACACGCATCCACACGCACGCCAAGATAACGCTTGTATAGAACTACGAGCGGCCCTGGCCTCCATATATCCTTATCCTATGTGATTTAATTATGCGCACTTATGTGAAACAAATGCATCTTGGATATATGATCTCTATGCTTATGTGACTATAACTTGCCTTGTATGTTGCATATTGCCATGACATGCATGATTGATAGCTTACGAGTCTTTATGACTTACCCTTTCCCTTTATCGCTTTTAGATCCTAGCAAGACAGTCCCGCTCGCTGAGATTGCCGTGTTCGTGCCTTGTTACCTTTTTTGTTCCGCCGCCGATCTCGAAGAGGTGGTTTAGATGTCCCTTCCTCTTGCTTTGTATTTTGTAAGGACGACGGTTAAAGCAAGTCAATTAGACTATGCTTGGGTATTTGTATAAACTTGCTTGTGTAACTCTTGTTAGCTACTAGTAGTTATCTCACTTGTAGTACTTGTATCCCTTTGTGCCGGCATTGTGTGCCGAGCTTTGTTAACTTGTTATTATCCCACATGTATAAGTCTTCCGCCGAGCATCCTATTAGCTCTTATTTAATTCTTGTCCATAAATGTTAGCTTGGGTTCCTAAGATGTAGTGTCGCCGATGACTTGGTTTAAATTGTTTAACCGTTATATCAGTTTGAAAAGTTTTAAAAATACCGCCTTTGGTGCCGAGGCGTGTTACGCCTCTAATGTTAAGGCCACGCCGCTTTTTAAAAATTAAGTCCTTGCATGTTTTATTGCCTACTTGTTTTCCCTCCTTATTTCGGTCCGACCCGCGGTTCCACCTCTGCCCGGCTGGTCGCCACATTGAGCCGGTGAGGCGCTCGCCTCAAATGCCGAGAGTAATTTCTGATTGGTCTGAACTTGGGAGAGCCCCAGTTGCTTGAGGCGCCGCATGGCCCCGGGGTGAGGCGCCCCGCCACCGCTTTTGGCTTCTGCTAGGGATGATTTTCCCGATCTCGAAATTGGACGAATTGACACTTCAAACCCATTCAAACCTATCCTAAACCTCCTCCCTAACCCTTCCTACTTAAGTCCTAACATCCCTAATTAGTTTTAATGTTGAGTTAAGAGTTCATTAGTGACCAATTGCTTCACAAATCAGATTAGAAAAGGGACCACAAGTTGATTGACACTTGTCCCACTCAAATTTAGACCTATATCAACCACATTTCGATTTTGACCCTCATTCTCACCCCTCCCTCTTCCAAAACGAATTTCATCCTCTCTCTAGTTCCTCCATGGTTGCTTGAGGTCTCATCTTCATCCTTCATCATCCATTCATCATTTGCCTAAGGGTCCTTCATTAAAGCTAGAGCTCAAGAAGGGGAGAGCATTTCCATCCGATTAGCCTTTTATTGCTTTTCGTGTGTATCAAGTAAGTTACTTTCTTCATCTTCTTTCTTTAAGTTCTCATTGACCCTAAGGAAGCAAAGCCTATGGTTGAGGTCAATGAGGGCACATGTATGCCTCCCATGCTATCTTC
>JABEVN020002112.1:0-22500 GCA_013146195.2 Codonopsis lanceolata
GAGAATTGGGCAAATATGATGATATTGCGAATTAATATTTAAGTGAAGATCACGAGTTAATGCATCGAGTAGCACACTTAGTAATCGAAGACTAGAAGACTCCATAAATCGCAGAAAGAGTTAAGGATTAGGATGAGGTGTTACTAGCAATTTATTCCATAACGGCTACTGGATTTCGAGAGGTCGTGGTTTATACTTCAGAAAAGAAAAAGTTAAAGAGAACGCAAGAGGACCTCGTGGAATATTAAGGTCGATGATGTGGTTAGAGGACGCTAGTACCTCCGAAACCGTAGGCAAATCCGACTAGTAAGCTGAGTGATGCTTTTACCTAAAAATCATAGATGAAAAGGTGATAATTTGTTATATAAATTTCGCTTGAGAAATGGGACACCGAGCGTAGGTGTTGAAACAATATAGACAAGTGTCTAGTTGATGGTGGTGATCACATTAGAATGGATTGCCTTAAATTGAGGATTAATGACTCTAAGAGCGCTAATAAGCGCCTAGTGCTTACCCTTAGTGAAATGGTTATGTATTTAGCCAGGTTCGAGGTTGTTTGCAAGGGCTGGCCGCCACCGCGAGTTTTGAGACCTACCTCGATGGAGGTAATTCATTATACCGATATTATGGTTGCTATTATCGCCATGAGTGCACGTAGACGGTATCTCATACGCATTGACATACATTGCATTGTGTGTTGAGAATTAATTATTTTTGTTTCCTCGATTTATGGTTATTGAGGATGTCCCTGCATGGGATTGGTTTACTGCTTTGGTTGAAATTTTGACCTGCTCGGAGACAAATGATCAAGAAGAAGGTAATACGTTACGTAGTTTCATATGGATGGCGCATGTTATACATATGTGAATATTGAATATGTGTTAATGTTACTAGTGGTAAATACTAGTGGTGCAAATTTGTATGCCCTATGAGAGATATGTGTACAAGAAAATAATTGTACTTTGTTGTGTGATTTTACGAATAGGACGCGCTGAATTGCACGATCGATACTTAGTGGTTTTGAGATGGATTACGGTTATTACGAGTAAGTATACCGCTAAATCGCGACTAATGGGTGTCGCTGCCACGAGAGTATTTCGTGTGTGTTTTAACGAATACGAGATTTTGGACTAAGGTAATGAAGGACTTCACAGAGTTTTGACGGCAGTGAGTACTAGAGTGAATGATACCTCTTTACTTGAGTTACTACTGGAAGTATTGTTAGGCGAGTATAGTGAATATACGAACCTTGTTATTTGTTAGAGTTGCCATTGTTTAGAAAAATTATCACGAGGGAATTCTTATGCGTACTTTCGGTTTTGTGATTAGTAAACATGTACGAATAGTTTCTGAAATCTCATGCGCTATATTAGCCGTTTGATTAACCGATATGCATGATTATGAAGTTATGAAGTTTTATGCATTATATGAATAGCGGAAATTACAGAGTATATGAGAAGATGTATGATGATACTCTTGGTTATTTTTTATTTGATGCATGATATACATGTACATACAACATTAAGAATATAGAAATTTTATCATTTTCGTTGATGATTTAAAATTATGAGTAAAATATATTTGTGATTATGAAGTATAGAAATAACTTGTACCGGTGTGTGTGTTATTTTTAAAGGAGAATTAATATATGATCTTTATACGCGAACATGCATGGTAAACGCATTTTGTTAAAAAGAAAAGACATGGTTTATAAGAGTAATAAATATGTCTAACGGAAATAGTTGTATTTGAGTATGAACATGCTTATATGCATTAGTAAGCAATGTAATTTGTTTAAAGTATAGCATGATAAAATCTTGATTCTCATGCCTTATGGATATGCCATGATTACACTGTTGCATGATTATGTGAGACTGTAGTAAAGGATGCTTAAGATTTTTCTCATAACCCTTTCGCATCCCTGTAACGAAAGTTTTTGAAATCCAATTTAGCCGGTACCCTAAATTGGTGATCAAAAGAGGTTCGTTGGTGGACTAGGATTGGTAGTAAGCAAGTTAGAAATTGACTAAACCTCTTACCAGAAGAAAAGAAAAATAAATGGAATAAATTTTCACATGATACTTTTATATGCATTGTCTATGATTTGGAAGTTGCGAGCATGACTTGCATGATCCTGAATGTTAACTTATTTGTTTAGAAGTGTGTTTTGGAACACTCTTCCTTAAATTGTGAATTGCTCTATCGGCCATTTTTACCTCTCATGACTTTGAATTCTTGTATTTATATTTCATGTTGTAGCTCCGAAGCAAATAGTTTCGGGAGACTTATGTTTATAAAGTCCTTTGAATACGCGATGGTATATTTTGAAATTTACATGCTTAATTAATTAGTCATGGAATTGGTGAGTGCTGCGACTCAAGTATGAGTCACGATATTTTCAACCTAAGTGCTTGGTATTATGATTATTGAAAATTTTTGAACTTGTGAATGTGGGATTTTTGGTAGTATAGTTTTACCTCCTTGGTTGATTTGTAAGATAGTGGACTCGGAGACTGAGTCTAGGTTTGTGGTTCGAGTAGGAATTACGAGTATGAGTTCGCGATGAACCAAGATGGGTTTTCGACTTTCATGAGTAAAGTTTGTGTTCCTTCATTTGATGATGTGCCTATTAGAGGTTTTGAAACCCGAGTTTGGGATCACGTAGTTTGATCCTCATATACAGTTTGGTTATTGTGATGGTAGACTCGGGAGGCTGAGTCTAGGTTTATGGTTTTAGCATCGAGTGTATATCGGGATTGTGAGACAATCGTAGTGGTGTCTGGGTATTCCATGTTGAGGTGATGACCTAGCATTGGTTTGAGATACAGTCTAGAATTCGGGACGAATTCTTTTAAGGGGGAGAGGATGTAAGATCCCGATTCGGGTTAGCTTGAATTGCGTCTGATGCTCGCATCTCTTCTTCTGCTTGATCGCTTGTTTGGTCATAGAGAGTCTAAATGTGTATGAGAGACCACATTAAGACTAAAACACTTTTAGGAGATGTCATTTAGTGGTTGACTTGTTAAAGTCAAAAGTCGTAACCCGACGATAGTCGAAATGCGACGCGATTGAGAGTTTCTGCGGGTTTTGTGTTTCTGACCTCGATTTGGTCCCAGATCTTTACATGATGATTAAATAACATGTTTAGATGTGTTAGACTTCTAATTGGATGTATTCCATAAGTCTCGTGAAGTTTTGACGCCTCGAGAATAGCAATTCTCCTTATCGCAGAGTTTGAGATGGAGGCGAACGCCTCGTCTTTAGGGAGCCTATTTCTCCTATCATTGAGCATCATCTCGAGAGGCATTCAGCCTATTTTGTAGCCCTAATAAGTGTTTACAATTATGGGTTATTACCCGTCGGTTTGTGGTTTCATTCGACGTTTAGATAGCAAGTTGTTACGTCTTGCGTCGGTTTTGCCCCGTGTAAAACCCTAAAATGTTGCTCGCATGTGTTATGCATGGATTCATCTATTTATAATCATCATAATATGTTATTTAGCTCCCGTATATGTTTAGAGTCACAAGCATGATCGTTGACGTCGTTTGAGATGCACGTATGCACTTTTCTTTCGCGAGATGCTTTGAATCTCGGGTTTAAGATTTATGTTGTAACTTCATGGATAATTGTTAGAGGGCATTTAAAACACCCTTAACATGCCTTGGATGTTGGTTAGATGCTAGTTGCATCGTCGGTTTGGTTGCTAGTTTGATTCTAGCGATAACCCTTCTCAGTTTGACTTTTTCGGTTGTCGTTCGGGAGAGTTCTGCCTGAGTTCTGGGCCATGTTTTGATGAGGTTTGAGACTTGATTCCTTTGGTTATAGATTGGAGGACATTAAGGTTGAATTGTAGACCATTTTTGGCTTGGAAGGACTCGAGAACGCACGCGGGAGAGGCCGGGACCGAGCGAGGAAGCAGAAAACTTGGAATGCTGGATTTCAGCACAAAGCGCTCGCATGGTCATAACCCCATGCGACCGCATCAGTCCTTATTCCCAGATTACGGGATTTGCCCCCTTTTAATGCACTGTCCGAAATTCTGCCCACCTAAACCCATCTAAACCTAACTTAAACCCTCCTAATTAGCCTAAACTAATCCTAAACATCTATTAGAAGATTTAGGGGCTGATTAGTGAGTGGATTAGAGAACTAATCCCCCATATAAAATCAAACCATCGCATTCTACAAGCCGGCCAAAAACAGATGCGACTTCTCTCCTTGCTTCTTCTGCGCACACTTCAGCCCAAAGCTTGAGAGAGAGAGCTTGAGAGGGCAATTCTAGGGTTCTTGAAGGGTTCTTCCTTGGTGGACCTTGCTAGGATCTTCTTCCCCATTCAACCCACAAGTTTGAAGAGAGAGAAGTGAAGAGAAGACATCATTATTGGGGTTTCAAAATCTGGCAGTTTGGGAGGCCGAAATTGGTAAGTTTTAACCTTCCTTCCTCTTCTTTTAGGCTCCATTGACCCTAGGGAATCAACCATGTGTGCTATGTGGGTCAATGGAAGCCATTGTTAGGGTTTCTAGAAATGTATGAACCCTAGGATTGCAAGATTTTGTTAGAGCTTGATTGGCCTATGTGAGACCATGTCTATGTGAAATTCATGTTCTAAATTGCCTATTGAACTTGATTATGTTGATTTTTCATGAAGATTGATGTTGGTTTGGTTGAGATTCTTGGAGGGTGTCTTGCCCTAATTTTGTTTTAGCTTGCAAATTAATGATGTAAGCTTGATTAATGTGTTCTATATGCTTAATAGAGTATATTAAACTTTGCTATATGAATTGATTATGAGTATTGAGCTTGGATGACAAAGATGCTTGGAAGGGGATTTTCCCCAAATTATATTTGGCTTGTTAAAGATGATGGTAAGCCTAATTAGCATGTTATACATGTTTAGTGGAGTTTATTGAACTTAGTTATGTTGATTTGCCATGAGTATTGAAATTGGTTTGGTTGAGATGCTTGGAGGGTGATTTGCCCTAATTTGGTTTTAGCTTGCAATCTAATGATGTTAGCTTGATTAATATGTTTTACAAGCTTAATAGAACATATTAAACCATGATGTGAATTTTAAATCATGAATTGAACGTTATGATTGGTATGATGACTTGGATGATATTATGCACAAGATGGCTAAATTATTCTAAGTTGCATTGTTAATTAGTTTGTTGGGTTTATATGAGTATATTGAACATTGGGATTGTGGTTTTGGGCGATAGTTATGAACATAGGGGGTTGATGAAGCCTAAGCTTCTAATCCTTGAATTTTCGAAAAACTTAGATTGAACTCAACGGAGTTAACCTTTGGGTTAGTATGAATCCTAGGAACTATAATTTTAAGTCCTACGGAATTTTGGGTAGAATTCATGGAGGTCGAGCCTCCAAGAAGTTTTGAAGTGTGTGAAGCACACTTGATTATGAGAGCTTATATGATTCTCGGTTATGATGTTTATGCTAGTTGTGGATGAATTGCATGACTAGTTTGATAGTAGAGTGTTTACCTACTTGTTTTGAGCATATGAGTATATATTACTTGTGCTTGGGTTTTGAGTCCAGCTGGAGTCGGTTTGGTTGAGTTTTGGTGGGACGATACATCGTCTTCACGAATTGTGAGATTCGTGATCGCGATGGATCGCCGTGCCGGGTTTGCACACACCCCTCCATCGATGGCCACGGTGGGGAAGTAGTTTATCTTAGTTGTAGTAATACACATGACTTTGATAACTATGGAACTCGAGCGGAGACTGTCTCGGGGACGTCGATATCTACGAGAGGGATATCGAGGGCACATAAAGGTTTTGCACGTGTTTTTGCAGGAGCGACACGGAGGAATTTGGGTAATGGTATCATATCCCTTATACATGAATTGTTTCACAAGTGCTTAAGTGAATAACGTGCTTGGTGAATTGGATATGATATGATGTTTGTTTTGGTTTCTTACATGTTATACTTAATAGATAACATATGGATTAATGTTGTTAAGCATGTATGCTATCACATGAGTATTATTGGAATGTGGTTTTATGCCAAAGGTATAGATCATTATGGTTAAGTTATATGCCTTGACATGAATATTATGGGAAGGCTATGTTATAACAATAGCATGAATTACTGTTGTTATGTTAATATGCTTTATCATGATTATTATTCGGATATGGCATTATGTTAAAAGCAGGAATTATTGTTGTTAAGTTTATATGCCTTGACATGTAAATCATCGGAAGGCTATGTTATATCAATAACAAGAATTATGATCGTTAAGCATATAAATGCCTTGACATGGGTTTTAATGAAATGTTATACTACAATGATAACATGTTTTATTTATGTTGAGCATGGATGCCATAACATGATTTTTATATAAGGTTATTTCATGACGATAGCATGATGTGATTTATGATTGAGTATTATGCCATGATAGGAAGTTACGGTTAGTAACTTACTAAGTCATTGTGACTTACTTTTTATTTGTTGGTTGTGATTCCCTAGATCCGAGTCGCCGAGCGGCGGATCCAAGTAAATCCAGAAGGTTACGTTGGCAAGGAATTCTGTTGGAAAGGTTGCTACTTAGTTGTTGGCTTTGTTTTTGGTGAGGTCGTTGGGAAGATGAAGTTATGTAAACTTCATGATTGGGTAGCAAACCTTGATGTATTTGTAATGTTGTAATTATGTGGTTAGCCTATTCTTTTGGTAGCCAACCGGTGGTGGTTGTGCTTGTTATATGTTAGTAGTTAAACTTTCATATATTTTCTGGTTATTAGTACATATAACTGTTAGTACTTATTTTGTTGGCGTACCGACCGGGTTTTAGTCGTGCGCGGTTAATTGGTGTTATGTTTAGCATGTTAAATTGCTAGTTTAATATGATGTTTGTTCTCCGGCATGTTTTAGCCGTCGAGTTGTTAGACTAGAGTCTTAGACTTAGTTTAATGTTGGGTTCCGGCCGTAGTTTCGCCGATGACTTGGTTTATTCTATGCTTATTATTGAATTGCATAACAGGGAGTTTGTTCTACGTGCCCAATGTTGCGGCACGCGAGTCGAATTTTTGGACCGAGAGATTAACTATCTCTTTGGTTGTTTTAGTTTGAGCTTGTTAGCTCGGGCGCCTTGTTTTATTTTATTTCGCTTCCGCATGTGTTTTGAGTTGTCGGTGTATCGCCGTTATGGCCCTACCCATTATTTGTTACTTGTTGTTGTTATTTGCTTTCTTGGCGGCACGACCTTGGGATTTCGTCTTGGGATCCGGGTCGGGTCGTCACAATAACGAATCAATGTCGTTGTATTGCTCCTGTAATCACAATGGATAAATCATGAACATACCAGAAATACCCATGATTGGTGTATTGAGGATACCGAGCTCTCTACTTGGGTGTAGAGCTCTCTACTCGGGTGCTGAGCTCTCTACTTAGACACATAACACTAGCCAATGCACTCTTTTGGTTGCGTTAGAGGGGGCTACATCCCCACTGTGGCCAGCAGTGGAGGGATGTGAACCATCTCCAGTATGACGATCTATCACTATCACGAATCCCACAATTCGTGCCAGTGACGTATCGTCTCACCATCAATGTACAAACTCAAGTAATGCCAGTTGGACTTATATGCAATGCACAAGTAGATGTTTACTTGTCAATTCTAAAGTAGGTATAATTCTCTACTGAATTCATATGATTATGAACAATTGTTGCCATAACCACAAAACCACATTAGGAGCTCAATTGAGTGTCTATAACACAAGTGCCAGGTACGTACACTTAAATCAATCAAAACTCCAAAAGCTAATAATCTAGTCAAATGGATTCTAAACATTATAGGATATTACTACGATTCTCATAAGGTCCATTTATTCCTTAATATCGATTCCGTTGAGTCTATTATACAATTTCATCCCAAATAGGGTGTAAATGCTATATGCATTTATAGCCTTTCTATGCTCTTATTTTAGGCATCGCTAGGTTCTTGTTTCATTTAGAAACCCTAGTTCATCAAGTTCGTATCTCAACTTATTAGTGAAACTCTAGGTTAACCATAACCAGTCATACAATAGTTCACAAGTACACAAACCATACATCATTGAAACCTCAAGGCATTCAAGAGTAAATCATGCTTTATGAGTCATATTATAAAACAGCATAGAAGAATCAATCCTTTACGAATGTAATACTTATGCATATAGTCATAATCTCAAGTAGACAAAGAAGTTCATAACCTAACAAGTAACCAAACTAAGTCATTAACTTAGCGCTCAACCCATCGCATGTTGTTCAAGACTACTATGTTAGACTAGGTTCATTAAACCATTGGCTTGTAAATAATAAATTCTTCCTAGGATGATAATTCATCCTATCTTCCAAACAACCAATGATGTCCAAGAAGTACACAAGAACAAACCCTAGCAAGTTCAATCATTGGAATTGTGCCATAGCTACAATTCTCATCACAATGAAACCTTCTAGAGGTCCTCTATTCATTGAATGTCGAGTAAGTGTACTCAAGGGGAAAACCACCTAAAGTATGGTCAATGTTCACAAAGTGTCCGGTCGATACTATTTCGCAAAGCCAAACAATACAAACAAGTCTTATATAACACCTTGGTTATCTTGCGACTACACAACTGGACTCTATACATAGAGTGTCAATGCAATACCATCCCAAATCATCCTATATTAGGATTCTCTAATCTACCATCTCATAATTCACAAGGTATACCCAAGATTCCTAAACAAGGTCATACGCAATTTAGGGTGCATTCATGCACACAAGGCGACTCTAGTGAGTCGAAGTTCTCACATCAATAACACTAAGTCCATAGGGTCCAAAACAAGGTAGGATACAGTCTTATAAGCTTCGGGACTTTGATTGAAGTCCTAAAATATCAAGAATCACATCTCACCCATAAATCATTAAAATGTCTCTTATTCGAAATCACCATTTGTGAGCCGAATATTCTCAAAATCCGTATGACTTCATCCTAGAGTGTAAAGACCATGATAAACCATTTTGTAATTGCGATAAGTTATGACACTAAGTTTCATAAACTAGGTCATAGAAACAACATGGAAGTCTTTCTCATGTTTGGTCATTAAACCTTTAAGCTAGGGTTTTAGACTCTAAAACTATTAAGTAAGAACTCCCAATTCCTACCAACATTGAAGCTATAGATTTCAAAGCAATAACCACCTTAACCTCGTCATATAAGGGTAGGTTTCCCAAACAAATCATGGTAGACAAGATGAAAGGAGTCTAGCATACTTTGTAACTAGTTTTAAGGAAGATTCAAACTGGAAGAAGAGGCACAGTTAAATAAGGAAAGAATTACGCTATCGACCTAACTAACTAAGGATTAGCAAATTTAATAAGGACACAGATTCACCTAGTATACCACACGTCTTACACATGGATAAATCATGAAAGATTTAACAAAGATCATATTTAAATTCTTTAATTCAACCCATTTTTCAAAATAAATTAACCGTTGAAAATCTACTAATTAGAATTTCATACGAGAGCAAACACAGATACTTCATCTTAATGAGCACTTTCTGCACATTGGCTCTCTAGACATAGTTTGGGTCATAAGCCATTGGCGGATCCGAAATTATTACTTGTTTACTGGGGCGTACGCTCAAGTTATTTTGTCTGGTCTCCGTCAGACCACCTTTTATCTGTCTTACCGAATTCTCCGTAAATTCGGTAGGGAACAAGTCATTCCTGACAAGAACCGTCCTCTGATGGACATGCTGCGGATCGAGGGAGAAGTGGGTCCTCTCATCTGGGATATGTGGGGAATTGATTACCCCATGCGGGCCTCAGCTAATAATTTTTTAGAGAATATGCTTTTGTCCGATAGATATCTGTCATGTGTACTTTTGGCTGATGAGGAGCATTCTCGTGTGTCGAGGCATGTGCTTGGGAGGATCCTATCCTGGTGACCGGTATAGATGCTCGACTGATGGAGATCGGCGAGGATCTGGAGAGTTCAGGTCTAGTGGTCCCCCAGGCTTTGCAGGAGGAGTTCCAACGAGTACATGGTCTCGGAGCCCAAATGGCACGTGCTCCTGATGAGGCGGGACCAAGCAATGTGCCTCCAAGACCAAGTAATGAAGGACGGTGGAGTAATGCCCGACGGACTGACGAGGCTTGCCCAAGTCGTGGTGACGGGCGAAACATTGCCGAACGTGGTGATGTAGCTGGCCCAAGCAACCCTCCTATCCAGAATAACGGAGATGCTGATGAGGAGGAAAAGGACACCTTTGATGGTTCTCATCCAAGTGAGGTTCAGTATCCTCCGCACCTCTACAAGTATTTGGTCTAAATTTGCCGACATCACGACGCCGAGGACCATTTCGGAGTTGCTGGAAATGCTGAGGCTTTGGCGACTTCTGGGATGTAAGATGATAATATATATAGGCACCTGTAAAGAACAATGATTATCTAAATATCTTAGACACATATTCCTTGGTTGCACCTAAATGGAACTTTATATTTTGATGCGTTGATGGTTTTTTTATTTTTATTTTTGAGCAATGTAGTGGTTTTTCTCTTAGCCAGTCAAGCATGAGATGCAACGTCTTTCTCTGATATAACAAGTCTTCCTTATGTGGCCATACATGTTTGACCTTTGTTTTACCGGACCTGAAGGCTGCATACGTTCCTCATTTCTAAGGCTCAGGTCGACGTAGTTCTTCCCCTAAGGGAAGATTCTTTTTTTTTAGTTGCTGGTGACCTGTTTATGCTGAAATGCTGTAGACTTATCTGCTAGCGATCATAGCTGGAGACTATTCTCTCTTATTCTCCTGATTTTTCTTTTGTTGTGCTGTAATTTTTGCCTAGACTGTCGTTTTGGGTTTTCAATCTAGCAAGCCCTTATTTTCTCCTTGTATATTCTCTTTTTTGGAACACACTAATTTTTGCCTAGACCGCTCTTTTGGGTTTTCAATCTAGCGAGCTAAAGAGAAAAATAATTGCTTGGTCACTGAAGGACATCTTTGACTTATGCATAATACCGTTTGAGTTTGTCCATGTTGAAAGGCTGAATAAGATCTTCCCCATCCTAATTAGTGAGGAAAACTGCACCTCCTGACTGTATCTGCCTGACCACATAAGGTCCCATCCAAGGAGACTTCCATTTTCCCCTATTGTCGACGTAACTAGGGGGGTTTTCGCGAAGCACCAAATCTCCTACTTGGATACTACGGCCTTTGAGTTTCTTGTTGAATGATCGAGCTATTTGCTTTTCGAGTGTGTTCTAAGACTAGTAGTCGCCGTTCATCTAACAAAGCTAATTCATCGTAGCGCTGTTTGACCCAGTCAACCTCGGCTATGTCTGATTCCATCGTAACTCTTAATGATGGGACCTCAATCTCAATGGGTAGCACTGCCTCCATGCCATAGGGTAAAGAATAAGGGGTAGCCCCAGTTGGTGTACGAACCGACGTGCGATAGCCCCAGGGTGTTAACGGTAGTTTTTCTGGCCAATCCCTTTCTATTTCAGCCATTTTTCTGATAATATTTTCTAACATTTTGTTCGCTGCTTCAATGACACCATTTGCCTGTGGGCGGTACGGGGAGGACCTATGTCTCTGAACTTTGAATTCATCAAGCAATCGGTTTACTTCCCCCTCGAAGTGTGTGACATTATCAAAAATTATTTCAAAGGGCACCCCATATTGGTATATGATATTTTTTCTGATAAAATTGGAGACCTTTTTGGCATTTGACACTTTGTAGGAAGCAGCTTCTACCCATTTTGGGAAGTAGTCAACGGTTACTAGGACATACTCGTGGCCATTTGATCCTTTTGGGTGAACTTGACCTATGATGTCAATTCCCCATGTTGAGAAGAGGGCCGTGAGGTTATGCAAGATATGTGGGAACGTGTCGTAGATTGGCGAGCCCGATATTTGTCATAGTGATGCACCCACCGAATACAGTTACTTTCTAGCATACTCCAATAATACCCGTGTCGGATTACTTTCTTTGATAGCATATGTCCATTCATGTGTGGCCCACATGTACCACCATTTAGTTGGTCCATGACTCATTCTGCCTTGACCTGGTCTATGCATAGCAGATTTAACCCTTGGTAGTGTCTTTTATATAGACTACCTCCGCTGATCACAAATTGTGATGCCTACCTTCGTAGGGAGACTTTCCCTCTTTTGTCTAAATTGAGTGGATAGACTCCTTTTTGAAGTAAGTTCCAAATGTCTAAGTACCAAGGCTCATTCTCCTTTTCAGGAGTGGCGTCAATTGTGAAGCAGTAGGCAGGAGCTATTTTTTTTCCCAACTACAAATGGTTGAACGTTGATCTCTGTGGGAACTTTGACCAGCGGAGCTAAAGTTGCTTGGTAAATTGATTTCTATCCCGTGGCAAATAATAAAATGATATATCATCAAACTCTTTTGCTAAACCTGTCAATCGAGCATGATATAATTGTAGACGGGGATCTTGGGTTTTCCATTTCCCTTCGATCTGATTTATGATCAAAGCGGAATCACCAAATACTTTCAAATCTTTTGCTCCTCTTTGGAGAGTTTCTTCTAGACCAGTAATGCAAGCTTCGTACTCGACAGTATTATTTGAACATTGAAACTCCAATCTTATCGCTAAAGGAGTATGAGAATCAGCTGGATCAATTAGTTGGATTCATATGCCGAAACCTCTTTTGTTGGCAGCCCCATCAAAGAACATTTGCCACTTGGTGTCATGATCTGTTATTTCTAGGACACCCTCGTTTGGGAAACTTGGCTCTGATGCATCTTCACATTCTAATGGTAAATAAGCTAAATGGTCTACGATCACACTTCGTTTGATAGATTTGAGTGTGACGTAAGTGATGTGAAAGTGATGTGAAATTCGTTTAGTAGAAATGACCATATATTTAGTCATTCGGTTGGAGAGTGATGGCTTACCGAAGATGAATTTCATTGGGTCCATTATGGAGATGACATTGATGGATCGGGCTTACAAGTAAGTTTTGAGCCTCGTGTTGCCCAAACTAGATCAAGACAACTTTTCTCTAAGGCTAAGTTGTCACGACCCTATTCGACCAATTCCAACATGAAATCCCAAGGTCGTGTTGCCGAACAAACATAAGATGAGGACAAGCACTTGTTAAGCAAGAGGTGAGTCGGCAGTCCAGCTAACAAGCTCTAAACATGAACATAAAGCCGCACTAAAATACGGTATTTCAAAAATCGAATTAGCGAAAGCAATAAGTAAAAGAAGTCCCGAGCTATGAAGCTCGAAACAAAAGCCAAAGAAACCAATAGAGACATTATCTCTCAAAGGGGGAAAACAAATTCAAGTCGCAACATTGCGTGCCCGACGCCGACAATTTAACCATCTCCTGAACTCCGCACTCCAAGCGTTTCAACAAAGTTAAAGAACCAACCCGATAACAATTACCACACTCGCTAAAGCATACTAGGGGTTTACAGCAGTATAACTATTTAGAATAAAGAAAAGCCCCCAAAGCTAATGCGTTAGGAGATAGCGAAATAAATAGTAAAACCACGAATAATGGCACGACACAACCCGCCGCTGGCCGGCCGAAGAAGAAACAATACAAATACCCAAGTATCTACCCCGGCGATCGTAAAGTCTAGATAACTTTACAAAATTGATCTCACAAGAATAGCAAGGTACATAATATATGTGACGATGCTAAAAGAAATAGAGACTCCACAAGCTACTACTGGGGATGTCCGCATTTACTAGCATGAACCACACGATCTAATCTCGATCTATCGATCACTTGCGTCTGCTACGATCACGATCTACTCAGCCTCAACCTCAACTACCAATTTACTGCAACTAGAAACAAAATGCGGAATCGGTCATAATGACCCGATGCGCTACTACTAAAGAAGATATGTAACATATAATTATGTAACATAAAAATAATCATGGTGTAATTTTACAAATGGCAGAAAAAAACTTGTGAAGCGTCGTATCGTTTAGATACTCCACAAGATAATCATTTCTTCTTACTTACTAAACCGTCAAAATGAACCAGGGTGTAATTCCCTGTTCAAACACAAATAAAATGAATTAGAAGGTAGTTTCTATAAAAACATCATATGCAAGTATATATATCTATAAATGTACACAATCAAGTTGTTCACAGAATCATTATGTATAAGTGTGCATATTTATATATATACACATCAAGTCTCTCAATATCATTAATACATACAAACATGGTCAATATGATCTCATGTTCGACTAATACTTTGTTATCACATAAGTGCCCATAGGAAGCCACATAAGGGATTGAGAAGATACCAAATCACCGTCGTATTGCTCACTGCACAGCTGTTCAATCATATCGTGCCGGCGATACCCGCGATCGGTATCAAAGCAGAGCTCTCTTCTTGGGTCCGAGCTCTGCACTAGCCAATTGGTTACGACAAGGGGCTACTTCCCACCCAGAGCGGTGGAGGGGTGTGTGAAAACCGAATCCGGTACGGCGATATATTGCAACCACGAATCCCATAATTCACGAAGACAATGCATCGTCCCACCTTCAACATGAAAAATCAAGTAATGTCAGCTGGACTTATATGCAATGCACAAGTAGATGTTTACTTGCTAATTCTCAAGTAGATATAATGAACTTAAAGTACTCTATTTGGACCTTTATTCATCAAAATACAGTCACCTCAAGTTCATGTTAAAAATCTGGTTCTCTGTTGTGACTCATTCTGCTTAGTCAACTTGTAAATTCAGCCATGAATTTCTCACAACTCCAAATGAGTGGATTATTTACTATTTTGAAACTAGACTATTGATACTATACTTTAGACTTTTAAATTTCTCCATTAGGACTTGTATTCATCAAAATCTTGCCTCAAGTTCATGTCGAAATCTGATTTACTTATGTGGCATGTACTGCATGTCCATCATACAAACTTCACCAAAAATTCCTCATTGATCCAAATGACACATATCTTATATTTCCAAAAGCTATACTCTTTTATCTAGAGTTTACCATTTTAAAACACTCCAATTGGATATGTATTCATCGATTTATGATCTCATGAAGATCATGTTAATAACCAGTTCCCCTTGTTCAGACTCACTGTCGCAAACATGGTTCATGATTCATTAAAACTACTTCTCGAACTCCAAAATTTATGAAAATTTACAGAGCATCACTTGACATACACATGACCAACATAATATATTTTTAGGCAGTTCCATGTGGTAGATTAGTACCAGTAGTTTCCGGAAAACAGCCCAAGACTGAATCTATGAGGTTTCTTCCTAATTGGTGAAATCCTAAACTAGTCATCTCATTGAAGTTTCGAATTCCAACAAGTCAATGAACATTAGTTGTTCCAAGTCATGTTTAGAACACTTTTAATGCTATACACAAACCCAATTTATTAAGTGTAGAGGGCAGCCCCAAAATTTCCAGTATTTAACCCTAACATGAAAAATTCTTTGAAGTTAACAATTGTAATGAATTCGTTCACAAGAATTAATCCTAAGCACAATTAGAACCACATTCATGCTTTACCCAAACCCAAATTAATAACTTAGGAAATCAGCCCTATAATTTCCAGATTTATAACTTGTTGAAAAGAAGATTTCTACTTCACAAGAAGTCTTCCTAAACATGTATACTACAACTATTATGAAGGGAGTATGTCATTATATTGAACATACAAATTTTCAGGGATTAGAAGCATACCTTAAGCCTAGAAAAGGTTGAGAAAAATGACAAAAAAGTAAGGATTAGTAGTCTCCTCGTCGATACCTACGATTGGGTGGTCTCGAATCCAAAATCGGGTGGCCGAATCTCCGGGAAATCACAAAACACACACTAATCTCACCAAGAATCTCCCACACTCATGTGACGACCCGACCCGGATCCCAAGACAAAATCCCAAGGTCGTGCCGCCAAGAATACAAATAACAACACACAAGTAGCAAATAATGGGTAGGGCCATACTTGGATACCAACTCAAAACATATGCGGAAGCACAATATAATATAACGGTGGCGCAGAGCTAACAAGCTCAAACTAAAACAACCAAAGAGATGATTAATCTCTCGGTCCAAAAATTCGACTTCGTGCGCAACATTGGGCACGTAGAACAAACTCACTGTTATGCAATTCAATAATAAGCATAATATAAACCAAGTCATCGGCGAAACTACGGGAACCCAACATTAAACTAAGTCTAAGACTCTAGTCTAACAACTCAACGGCTAAACACATCTTGGGAGAACAAACATATTATTAACTAGCAATATAGCATGCTAAACATTTTTCACCAATAAACCAAGCGCGACTAAAACCAGTCGGCTACCAACAACATGAGTACTAATAATAATAAGTACTAACAACCATAAAACATATGGAGATACAACCATATAAATACATCAAGCACAACCACCACCGGTTGGCTACAAAAAGAATAAGCTAACCACAATTACTATATTACAAACACATAAAGGTTTGCTACCCAATAATGAAGTTTACATAACTTCATCTTCCCAACGACCTCACCAAAAACAAAATCAACATCTAAGTAGCAACCTTGTCCAAAAGAATTCCTTGCCAAAGTAACCTTCTGATTTACTTGGATCCGCTGCACGGCTCGGATCTAGGGAAAAACAACCAACAAATAAAAGTAAGTCACAATGACTTAGTAAGTTACTAACCGTAACTTCCTACCATGGCATAATGCTCAATTATAAAATATATCATGCTATCGTCATGAATTAACCTTATAATAAATCATGTTATGGCATTCATGCTCAACATTAAATAAATATGTTATCATTAGCGTATAACATCTCATCATAAACCATGTCAAGGCATTTTAATCTTAACAATAATAGCTTATACCTTTGGCATAAAACAACATATAAACAATGTCCATGTGATAGCATATATGCTTAACAACATTAATCAATATGTTATCTATTAAGTATAACATGTAAGAAACCAACAAACATCATATCATATCCAATTCACTAAGCACGTTATTCACTTAAGCACTTGTGAAACAATTCATATATATAAGGGATATGATACCATTACCAAAATTCCTCCGCGCGTGTCGCTCCTGCAAAAACACGTGCAAAACCCTTATGTGCCCTCGATATCCCTCTCGTAGATATCGGCGTCCCGAGAGCGATCTCCGCTCGAGTTCCATAGTTATCAAAGTCATGTGTATTACTACAACTAAGATAAACTACTTCCCCACCGTGGCCATCGATGGAAGGGTGTGTGCAAACCCGGCACGGCGATCCATCGCGATCACGAATCCCACAATTCGTGAAGACGATGTATCGTCCCACCAAAGACTCAACAGGCAG
This sequence comes from Codonopsis lanceolata, assembly GCA_013146195.2. Taxonomy (NCBI): domain Eukaryota; kingdom Viridiplantae; phylum Streptophyta; class Magnoliopsida; order Asterales; family Campanulaceae; genus Codonopsis; species Codonopsis lanceolata. The sequence continues at coordinate 17,341 of JABEVN020002112.1, forward strand.
AGCGCCAATGGACTCAAAACCCAAGCACAAGTAATATATACTCATATGCTTAAAACAAGTAGGTAAACACTCTACCATCAAACTAGTCATGCAATTCATCCACAACTAGCATAAACATCATAACCGAGAATCATATAAGCTCTCATAATCAAGTGTGCTTCACACACTTCAAAACTTCTTGGAGGCTCGACCTCCATGAATTCTACCCAAAATTCCGTAGGACTTAAAATTATAGTTCCTAGGATTCATACTAACCCAAAGGTTAACTCCGTTGAGTTCAATCTAAGTTTTCCGAAAATTCAAGGAATAGAAGCTTAGGCTTCATCATCCCCCTAAGTTCATATCTATCGTCAAAACCATAAACCCAATGTTCCATAAACTCACATAAGCCCCGCAAAACAATTAACAAGGTAACTTAGAACAATTTAGCCATCTTGGTTATAAATTTATTCAAGTCACCATATCAACCATAATTTCCAATTCACGATTAATTCACACAATATGGTTTAATATGCTCTACTAAACATATGAAACATATTAACCATGCTCACAATAATAATTTTGCAAGCTAATCAAAATTAGGGCAAGACACCCTCCAAGCATCTCAACCAAACCAACATCAATCTACATGAATAATCAACATAATCAAGTTCAATAGGCTAGTTAGAACATGAATTTCACATATATCATGGTCTCACATAGGTCAATCAAGTTCTATCATCAAATTGAAAAACCTAGGGTTCATGCTTCTCTATAACCCTAACAATGGCTTCCATTGACCTCAAATAACACAAATGGCTGCTTCCCTAGGATCAATGGAGCCCAAAAATCAAAGGAAGAGAGGTAGAACTTACCAAAAACTCAGCCCTACAAACCGAAATTTCGGATTCTTGGAGATGGGTGTTGTTCTCTTCAACCTACTCTTCAAAATCAAGGTGTAGCTTGGGGAAAGAAGGTCTTTACCAATGGCCACCAAGGAGGGACCCTTCAAGAGCCCTAGAATCTCCTCTCAAGCTCTCTCAAGTTTTACGTTGGGTGTTTGCGAGAAAAGCATAAGCGAAGAGTTATGTGCGGTTGTTTGAGGGAGAGGGCAGATCGGTTGGGGTTTAAATAGGGGGGATTAACTCTCTAATTAATCCACTAATCAACCCCTAAAATATCTCATAGGTGTTTAGGATTAGTATTAGGTTAAGTAAGTGGGTTTAGAATAGGTTTAAAATGGGTTTAATGGGAAAAACTTTCGGACAGCGCAAAAAATAAAGTAAAATCCCGTAAGCTGGAATTCAGGACCTTGCGGTCGCTTGGAGGCTAGGTGATGCGACCGCATCACTTAGTATTTCAGCATTCCACTTTTTCTCGCTTCCTCGCTCGGTCCCTCCTCCCATGCATTCTCGAGTCCTTCAAGCCAAAAATGGTCTATAATTCATCCTAATAACCTCCAATCTATAACCAAAGGAATCAAGTCTCAAACTTCAACAAATCATGGCCAAGAACTCAGGCAGAATTCTCCCGAACGACAACCGAAAATGTCAAACTGAGAAGGGTTATCGCTAGAATCAAACTAGCAACCAAACCGTCGATGCAACTAGCATCTTACCAACATCCAAGGCATGTTAATGATGTTATGAATGCCCTCTAACATTAAACCATGTGATAACCACATAAAACATAAACCCGAGATCCAACGCATCTCGCGAAAGAAAAATGCATACGTGCATCTCAAACAACGTTAATGATCATGTTATTGACTCTAAACATGTACGGGAGCTAAATAAACATATTCATGATGATTATAAGTGTATGAATCCATGCATAACACAAGCAAGCAGTATTTCAGGGTTTTACATTCTCCCCTACTTTAAGGAATTTAGCCCCTAAATTCTTACCGTAGTCATCAAACAAATGAGGATATTTCTCAAGCATCTCCAACTCGGTCTCCCAAGTTGCTTCCTCGATCTCGTGATTCTTCCAAAGAAAAATTACGAGTATCGTCAGTGTGTCTCTTTGATGGGTAATTTTATTCTAGAGCATATTTATCGGGAGAAAAATTTAGTGGCCGATCGTCTTGCCAATCTTTGCTTCATGCTTGTGTCTCCGGTGAATTTAACGGGATATATCAATTCCGTCGGCGGTCCGAGAAAGCGCTCGGCAAAGATGATGCTATAGGTTTTACAATTTCCGGCGTAATGTAGCTTGTGATCTTTTCTATTTGTTAGGTGTTTTAGTTTGTTTCTGGTTTAAGAGGTCAGGCTCCTTTGTCCCCCCGTCATTTGGGTAAAGCTGGTTGTCCCCCTCTCGTTTGTATCATTTTCTCCTTTTATATAATCCTTGGGTGCAAAAAAAAAAAAAAAAGAACTTTCACCAACGGAATTTTCTTGCTCCTCAAAACTTGCTCTTTCGTGTCAAGTATCTTCACCATTGCTCCACATAAGACAAATCCTTTGAAAAGTAATCTCCTCATATTCAAGAACATGGGAATCATCCTTAAGATATTTCCGAAGCATAGACACATGAAATACATTATGGATCTCGACAAAGCCGGCGGTAAAGCCACCCTATATGCCAAACTCCCAACTTCCAAATCTCAAAAGGTCCAACAGAAACCTCGAGAGATAATTTCCCTTTCTTAAATCTCTTGGTACCCCTTCTGGGCGATACCTTAAGAAATACAAAGTCTCCACACTGAAACTCCAAATCTCTCGCTTCTATTATCGTAGCTTTGCATCGACTTTGGCGGTGAGCAATCTATCTCGAATTATCTTCACACTCTCAGGCCAGAACAATTTCGAACCCCATAATTTAGCTTCTCCAACCTCGTCCCAGGCAAATAGGAGATCTACACTTCCTCCTATAAAAGAGCCTGTATGGTGCCATCTCGATGCTCGGCGGTAACTATTGTTGTGCGCATCCGCTTCATGAAAAGGAGATGTGTATCCCAACTCCACTTTAAAATCAATGCGTACAAGCCATAACATATCCTCAAGTATCGAATGGTTCTCTCCCTGGGCGTCGTCGGCGAGGGTGGCGTGCTAAAAATTCAACTCGGTCCCAGCCTTTCTTCTGGCTTGCCCAAACCTCGATGTAAACCTCGGATCCGGTCCTAAACAATCTTGGAACCCGTGCAATCTAACAATCTCTTGCACATACAATGTCGCTAAGCGACTCAAAATAAGAAATTAAAGCTAGCAATCGGAATAAAATGAGCCGACTTAGGTGAGTCGATCACTTGACAACCCAACGACATCAAAACCTACAGTGCATTGGAAATCGAGAAACAAGTCGGCGTAACATGTTCCCATTTCACTCCAGAATATCCAACGGCTATAACAACCACTGAGGCCTTTGGTGTTCGCCTTTACCTGGCCGACAAGTGAGATACCTCGACACATGTCTGTATGTCGTAACCGTACCCTTTCGCGAGGTTTTCTTCAAATCTCATACATTTTAGGATGGATAGTATACTTTACCTTGTGAGCCTCATCAATACAAGCAGCTTCATCTTCAAGCGAGAAGGACACAAATTCTACCCTTAAATGTCAAAATCCATCTGGTTCATCGCGAACTCGTTCCACTTATTCTCATTCAAACCATCAATGATTTTCACCAACTACGGATCTTTCTTAGGTCTCCTTAATTCTTTCAATAAAATTTGAATAGCCAGCACACTAATAAATAATACTCCATGATTAACCTCGCTAGGATTCCAATCACGGACATCTTCCAACATTTTATTTCCATTCGTCATTAAACATGACAAGTGCACTTTTCTACCACTTCTACGACTACGTTCGCCTTCCCGAATGATACGGTATGAATTGCAATGGTGATCCTTCAATTTCTCCATCCATCTCCATTGTCTCATGTTCAACTCTTTGAGAGAAGAGATATTTCAAACTCTTATGATCAGTGAAAATCTCAAACCGAACCATACAAATAATGCTTCCACTTGTGCTAAAGCAAATATAATCGCATGACTTCGAAGATCATGCGTGGGATAATTCACTCATACGGAGACAACTTCCTTGAAGCATAAGCAATCACTTTCCCATTTTGCATAAGCACACATCCTCCTTTCAAATCACTATAAACAACAAAATTATCACCTCAGCTAAGCAATGCTAACAACTGATGCCGTAGTCAATCTTTCTTCAACTCTTGGAAGCTTTCTTCATTTATCACTCCATACAAATGCGGTCTTCTTTTGAGTCAAATTTGTCATGGGCGTAGCAATCTTCGAAAATCCTCAATAAATCTACGATAGTAACGGCTAGCCCAAGAAACTCCGTACCTCGATAGCGTGGTGGAGGCCTCCTAATTCATTCTTGCTTCAACTTTGGAAGGATCCAGCTATCGGCACTAGAAACAACGTGCCCCAAAATGAAACTTCCTCTAGCCAAAAGCACACTTGCTAAACTTGGCGTAGAGTTGCCTCTCGAAGAATAGACAAAACCATCCACAAATGTTGTGCATGCTCTTCCGAGACTTAGAATACACAAGGGATGTCGTCTATGAAAACCACCGAAGCAATCAAGAGAAAATTATGAAATACCGGGTCATCAAATCCATGAACACCGCCGGCGATTAGTCAACCCGAATGGCATCACCATAAACTCATAATGCCCACTTACCTGCATCTGGCGTCTTGAACATCTTCGGCTAACCTTCGGTGGTACCCGAATCTCAAGTCAAGTTTGGAATAAACCACCGTCCTTGCGGTTGATCAAACAAATCATCTATATGTGGCAATGGATACTTGTTCTTGATGCGTTGCCTTGTTCAACTCCGATGTCGATGCACAATCTCGGGCTCCCATCTTTCTTCCTCACAAATAACAGGTGCACTGAGGGCGACACACTTGGTAAAGCCAATCAATCGAGACTCTTGTCAACTCCTTTAATTCCATAGGTGCCATTCTATCACGGCGCCTTGAAGTGGTGTAGTCCCGGCAACAACTCAATGCAAAATTCAATCTCTCTATCACAGGCATCCCAATCTTTAAAACATCAGGAAACTCACACACAATAGCACATCTTCAAGATTAGAAGAAAAACCCGCGCTTGTCCACTACGCCAAGCAATACCTGTGCACCCACGCGACAAACAGTTTCCCATGCCCATGGCCGTAACCCAGACATTATCTCCAATCAAAGTTAAGAGCATG
>JABEVN020002113.1:0-22496 GCA_013146195.2 Codonopsis lanceolata
TACTTGTCTTGATGTAGATGACATTAATTTTACGGAGCTTCCTTTTACGAAGAAGAGGTTGTGGTAGCCCTTCGTGGTTTAAAGGGTGATAAAGCAGGTCTGATGGTTTCTATGGCCTTCTTCATTGTTGGGAGATAATAAAGGAGGATTTGATGAGGGTGTTTCACTATTTTCATGAAAACTTGTGCTTTGAGAGAAGTGCGAATGCTTCCCATAACTTTAATTCCAAAAAAGAAAGGCGAAGGATTTGAGCGACGGACCTATCAGATTCGATGGTGGTGTCTACAAATTAATTGCTAAGGTGTTATCTTTGCGATTAAGGAAGGTAATAGTAAAATTATTTGGTAAACCAACATGCTTTTGTGGGGATCGTCAAATTGTGGATGCCTCTTTTTATAGCCATGAGGTGGTGGAGGCTAGACTTAAAGTGGAGATCCAGGTTTGATCAAAGTTAGACATTGTAAAGGCGTATGATCATGTCAAGCCCAGGGATTTTCTTTTTATATTTGTTGGAGAGGATGGGGGTTTGGTCTTAAGTGGCGAAGTGGATTCTTTTTGCATCTCGGCCAGTTCGTTTTCGGTGTTGGTGAATGGTGAGCTGCCTGGATTCTTTTGCTAGTTCGAGGGGTTGAGGCAAGGAGATCCTCTTTCTCCTTTTATTTATCATTGTGATGGAGGCTTTGAGCAAGATGTTGGATAGAGGCGTATGGGGTGGTTTTTGAAGGGGTTTAATGCGGGTAGAGGTAGTGGAGAGGAAGTGATAGTGTCCCATCTTTTATTTGCATATGATACACTTGTTTTTGTGGGGCTAACTCTCATCCGGTTAGGTTATTTGCGGCTTGTGCTCCTTTTCTTTCAAGCGGTTTCGGGATTGAGAATCAATATCGCTAAGAGCGAGATTATTCGATTGGCGTGGTGGCTAATTTGATTCCCTTGGCCAATTTTTTGGTTGCAAGGTTGGGGGCCTTCGACGGTGTATCTTGGGTTACCTTTAGGAGCGAAGCATAAAAGTAAAGAGATGTGGATCTCGTTATCGAGAGGTTCGAGCGGAGATGGCGGGTTGGAAAAAAGCAGTATCTTTCAAAGGGGAAGGCTAACTCTAGTGAAAAATACTCTCTAGCCTTCCCACTTATTTTATGTCTCTTTTGTGCTTCAGTTCGGTTCGCGGCAGACTTGAAAAATTGGAGAGATTTTCTTTGGGATGGGTCTATGGAGGTGCGAAAGTTTCATTTGGTTAGATAGGAGAAAGTACGTGATAGTGTGAGAAATGGAGGCTTGGGGATAAAAATCTTAAGTTTTTTAATTTGGCTCTTTTGGGAAGTGGCTTTGGAGATTTGTGGTGGATAGGAATGCTTGGTGGAGGAGAGTGGTGGTGAGCTTGTATGGTGAGGGTGAGCATTTGTGGTTTCCGAATGATGTTTCTACCTATGGGGTGGGGGTGGTGGTTTGGAAAGGAGTCGGGAAGGGTTGGGCTCGGTTTGGAGACACATCTCTTTTGAGGTTGGCAATGGGTCTACAATTAGATTCGGAAGGATAAATGGTGTGATGACGAGGGAGCTTTGGAGATCTTTCCCAGTTTGTTTAATTTAGCAAGTGAGAAAGCTTGCTTAGTAAGTTCGATTTTGAATATAGAGGAAGGGAAAGTTTCTTGGAGTCCCATATTTCGGAGAGATCTTCAAGATTGGGAGATGGACTCTTGTGTTCGATTTTTGCTAAGTTATACTCTCTTCGATGGGGCAGCAGGAGGATAGGGTGGTGTGGGCGGGCTCGAAGAGGAAGATTTTTCTGTTAGATCCTATTATCATATTCTTTCAAACAGGGAGAAGATTGTGTTCCCTTGGCGGAGTATTTGGAGAGTGAAAGCTCCAAGTAGAGTTTTGTTTTTTGCATGGGAGGCATGCTAGTGAAGCCATCCTTCATCCCACAGGGGATAATTTGCGAGACGTCGAGTGATATATGTGAATTGGTGTTTCATGTGCAAAGGATGTGAAGAAAGTGTGAATCACTTGTTGCACCCTGCCTCTATTGTGTCTATGCTTTGGAATTTAATGCTTGGTCGTTTCTGTTGCTTGGGTGATGCCGAGATCCGTTAAAGATCTCCTTTTGAGTTGGTCTTTGTACAAGCGGAGAAGAAGGATCGGCTCGGCACGCAGTTCCTCCGGGTATTTGGTGGATCATTTGGAGGGAAAGGAATAGGAGGGTGTTTGAGGATGAGGAGAGGACGGTGGATAAGTTAAAGGATGAGTTACTTCGTACGTTGTCTTTTTGGGGGGTTGAGGACACTAATTCTTCCAACATTCACAACATTTCTTGTATTGATTTTGTGAATAGTCTTTCTATAGATTAGTCCGTTTTGTGTATGCTTATAGCTTGTAAAAAGGTCGCGTCTCCTGTTTAGACGCTTTGGTATATAATACTTTACTTATCAAAAAAAAAAAAAAAACTCCATGGACTTGTAGCTTTTTGATTGGTGTCCAAGATGTACGTCAACCTGCATAATTTGAAAACTAATAAAGCATATGCAATTCCTGATGAACGAACTTCCTCATCTTTGTTGCATGCATTTCTTTGACAAAATAAGGATATCAGGATAGGAAGATGCAAAAAATATGAAAGCGAAAATTCAAGATCAACATGAAGAAGCTAAACTGTAACACATATAGTGTACCTCTTTGATGTCAACTCCAAACTCTCAAACAAAAGATAAACCTATAGTGGCTGCTTAATCAAATGTATATCAGAACCAAAAACACAGGAGACAATATTCAGGGGCAAAAAGGGATAAGACACAGTCCTGCCACACACCTTGTATTTCTGTTGTGTGCCAATGAAATACATGGCTATTTTACCCGTTGGATCTGATCTTGACATTCACGCATTACTCCACCCAAATGAATTAACCATACTTATCTTTCACCTTTTCAACCAAAAATTCAACCTTGACTGCACCACACAAAAAGACAGCAAAAAAACACTTTTACCAAAAATGCAATCTGACTTTGTTCACATTAAACTGTCTAAGAAGCAGACTACAGCTGGTAAGAAATCTTCAAGTTACCCATTAAACTGTCTATAAGACAGAGTGAGGTCGTTTAAACTATATGTAGAGCCATTGCCGAAACACATTTGCTTGGTTTCTAATTTCTATTCTAATCAACAATAGAAACCCAGGTAGCAATTATTTTGGCTCAACTGTCTACGAAGCAGACTATAGCTTGGAAAGAAATCTTCAAGTTACCCATTAAACTGTCTAAGACAAAGTGAGGTCCTATAAACTATATATAGAGCCGTTGCCGAAACACATTTGCTTGGTTTCTAATTTCTGTTCTAACCAACAATAGAAACCCAGGAAGCAATTATTTTGGCTCAGCTGTCTAAGAAGCAGACTACAGCAGGAAAGAAATCCTCAAGTTACCCATTAAACTGTCTATGACAAAGTGAGGTCCTATAAACTATATATAGAGCTGTTGCCGAAACACATTTGCATGGTATCTAATTTCTGTTCTAATCAACAATAGAATCCATGTAGCAATTATTTTGGCTCAACTGTCTAAGAAGCAGACTACAGCTCGTAAGAAATCTTCAGGTTACCCATTAAATTGTCTAAGACGAAGTGAGGTCCTATAAACTATATATAGAGCCGTTGTCGAAACACATTTGCTTGGTTTCTAATTTCTGTTCTAATTAACAATAGAAACCCAGGTAGCAATTATTTTGGCCTTTTTCCATAATGCTTCTTGAACATGCTTCTAGCACCACCAAGTTTTTTAAAATATGCATGCTGATACTCCTAATAAAACAAAAAAAAAATTACTCATTTATCTGGTTTGTGTCTGCGTTTCTTGCAAAAACAACCAACACATCTGTGAACGTGTTGTTTCCTATCCACCACTTTTGCCCTTCAAGGATCCACCCTCCTGTGATCCGATCACAAAAGAGCCAAAGAGTAAAAAAAAAAATGTCAATAGAAGATGTTTATACTCAACTCAATCGAATGAATTGAGAAAATGAAGCACACAAATCACAACAAAGAAAGAAAAAAAACAGTAAGAGATTCAGAGCACAGACCTTTGTTGCTGTTGTTCGAAGAGAACTTCCATCAATTCCATAGTCAGGTTTAGTCAAAAGGATGGGCAAACAATAGTACTATGATCGGAAACATGCCAATCAAACAACAGACTCTCTTCATTTTTTCTGACACTTTTTTTCATCTTAATTTGGTAAATTACTTCACACTACCTTATGTTGCTTTTCCACCACTACCCACTACCTTGCTAGCAAAGATAAGCATAGCTGAGCAACTCATTCATTAACACATAATCATAGTTGCATAGCAACAAATATGAGTGACAAATACTCCGCCATCCCCCCAAAAGACCAACTTCCATAGCCCAAAACAATTGAAATCAATTTTTCCTATTTATATTCTTTGTATTGTACTAAAACACAATATTCATATGACACAAACAAACATGTATGAAAATGCAACCATAAAATAAAATGGGGCATTTTTAAATTGAACAAAAAGAAAACGAATAAACCACTGGGAGCGTTCACCAATCTGTTTGATACCCTTGACACGATCCGGAAGCAAGTGAATTTCAAAAAGCTCTACTCAACATAAGAAGAATTTGATAATGAGAGACTAACCGACTACAGCTTTCAATTTGCAATTAGTAAGTTAGGGCTTTTAATCTTCGTAATTGTTATACAAAAAATGAAAATTAGTAAATTAAGGTTTTCAGTTGATGAATAAGACAGGGAGAAAGCATACATGTTTGATAATAAAGAGAATGCCTCAAGATTTGGGTACAATTAAAGGGAATGAGAGATAGATTGTAGGAGAAAGTATCGGTGAGCAAATGTTTGCGTGTGAGTTTGATTGTGTCGATATCCGGGTGAGTCTTCAATGAAACAGAGAAATATAAGAAATTAGATGCAAGGCACTTGGGGACATACCTGACGGGTAAGGTAGTGTCGATGGAAGGGAGGGTGGGAGCGAGCGAGAGTGAGGCAGAATCCATCGATGATCTTTTGGAGGGGGGAGAGCAAAGGAAAATCGAAGGGTTTTTTTAAGATTTGTTATCAGCGGTAACAAATCCCTATTTTCAAGAGAGTGCCTGAGCTTCTTTGGTGGGGGAAAGAGGTTCCCACTGGCCTTTGGAGATGGTATCGTTGATAGCCGCAATTGACAACTAAAACCCAAAGCACACAAACAAAGTTAACATAGTGATTGAAAGATAGACCAAAATTAAACGATACACTATTGGGCTAATGGAAAACAAAAAAAGGCCTAATTTTGGAAGACCTCACAAAAATCCCCCACAAAAACAAAATGAAAACCAAAAGAAGCTGAAGGTGAAGACAAAAATATAGCAAGCAAAAGATGGTAGACCACTACAGACAACTTTGAATCTTTTTGCATTAGTAAATTCAGCTTTCGAGACTTATAGATCCAATCTCTCATAAATTGCCCGCTGATGAGTTAAGGCCATAATCTATTGAGTTGAAGAGGCCCTGAAGCAAGTTTAGAGGAAGAATCGAGTTAGGCTTCAAACAAAAGCAACAAACATTAAGTAGGGCTCTCCTGAAAATGAGTTCCATACTAATTTTATTTATGGAGTCTTGGTATTTGTAGGTCTCGACAATTAGTGAATTTTGCTAATTGAACAAATAAAACATATCCAGCAGACACTATGAAGGATGACGCAACAACTTATTCAAAATTCATTTTTTCATGACCTCCGGACAAAAATACTGCTTATTTGTTGTTGCAAGAAGAGGAAATCCAAGTGGATCCATACAAATCCAGAGCTCACACTCTTGTACTGATGTGCAAACCTATTCTACTCACCGCACCTCCAATATAAATGAACGTCTTCTCTTTTTTCACCCATCTATTTTCCATATGATTTTCACTTAACGAAAATTTGGATATTATGTGCAGGTGTTTAATCTATTGCATGTGTGGGTGTATGTTGGTGCTTCTTCTTTTGGTGTTGTAAATCTCTAGTTTCTGGGTGAGGGTGCTCTATAATCATCTAACAACATTTAATTGTTCCTAAGCGAATTAAAAAAAATCCCCAGAAATAACTAACTGGCCCCATAAAGGTTGAGCACAAGATTTTACTCAAATGAGTCTTGCTATAGTCTGTTCCTAAACAGTTGAATGTAGGCAATATTCAAAAAGAGGGCAAGCATCAGAGACAAACATACAGGGAAAGGGAAGGGGGAAAACGTAAAATAGTTAACATGTATTGTAAATGGATCATATGGTAGTCTGATTTACCATAGGAGCAGCCATGCCAACATCAAGAACAGAAAGCCAAAAGACTTTATGGCCCAGTTCAATTAAGTCATGGATACGGTTGATTGTGCCAAAAGCCCATGATCCTATAAGAATGAGCGGACAGTAACCCCACCGGTTCAAAGCCTCTAGAACGAAAGAAAGCAAATAAATAGATAATTTTCCTGTAAACCTTACTATTAAGGAATGGATGCCAATATTATGTGCTGTGAAACAAAGGCCATACATCATAAATCAATAAAGCCTACTGCTTTCAGCAATGAACAAACATGCCAAAACAAACGGCAAGTAAAAATAAAGTGGTAGTGATACTATTTTTGGCGGGGCATTTATGTGAGGTCTTCCAAAATTAAGATCTTCAATATTTCAAACACCACATGCCCATAATACACAACATCAATTTAAAATATTGAAAATCCTAATGAAAAAGCGGCAGAGTGGTTAGGGCACCAAAAGTTACAAAGTCAATTTCTAATGCTTTGCCATGAAGAACGGAGAGATTTCAAATATTGAATGAGAGAGGGATTTCAAATATTTACAAACAAAGAATTGAATCATCCACAGAAAACCAAAAAAATACACGTATTTTAGAGAGAGATGAAGAGAGACTGAGCGAGAAAGCTTACAGATTGTTATACTGGCTCTAATGGCGATGCAGTTGTACCGGCGGCAAATATTATTGGTGGCGGCGGCAAAGTGGTTAGGGCACCAAAAGATCGAGCCCTTTTGCTCCGCTTTCATTCTCCCTACCCTCTCATTCTTGCGTTGCGATGAATTTCAAGAGCCGTCTTCAGGGCATGAGTAGGGTTTGAGTGAGTGAGGGAAAGAGAGTACGAAGAGCTCACCTTTGGTGTATAGTTAGCCATTTCCGTTGAGGTTGCCGGGGAGGGTGGCGTTGCTGAGAACAGAATTGCAGAGAGAGAGGGGACGGCCGACAAGAGAACAGTAGAGAGAGAGAGAGGACTGGGTTTTTTTGGGGGGTGGGGCGGAAATTAATGGGTTTGTTTCAATTTTCCAATGCCCGACTTATCAAACAAATCAAAGAAAACAGTGGGTTGCCCACTGTTTTCATTACAAACTGGTGACCGAGTATCCAATGCCTGACTTATATATATATAGATGCATATAAGCCAACAAAGAGACGAGTACGATAATACTTGCAGCTCTAAGCAGTAACAATATTAGTTCTACAAATCATTAGAATGTGTATGTATCCCTCATGCCCATCTCCAACCCACTATAAGTACTCATATAACCAAAGTTATGGATTTAAAAAAACCAAACTACTCGAGAGTTTGCTTATTACCAGCCAGTGAACTAAACAAAAATTTAAAGCCTTCCAGTTTTCTTGAGCTCAGTCAACAAGAACTCACAAACAAAGAGAAACAAACTACCAAGGCTCAACTCAATATTAACCAACCAAATTACACAGGCTTGGAACATTTAACAAAAAAATAAAAAGACAAAACAAAAAGAACTATTTAAGCTCAATGTAAGATAAATAGGTTAGGGCCTTGAGGTCTGCTCAGTAGATAAACGAGTCAAATTTAAATCTCATTCCTATCGTGTTTCAAACGCTAGGTGATTTAGGGTACCATATACTCAACAAACTCAAGTCAACGCTTCCCAGACTTTTGATTAATAAAACTGAAATCCAAGATCAATATACAGCACCAACGAGCCATTTTGTGCATCATCTACTTAATTGAGACAGAGAACATCTTATCGTCCTCCTAAGAACCTTGTGAGCAAAGCAAGCAGGATATGGACTCAATGAAGTCAACATAAGATATACCAGCTGGATTTCATATTATTATCACTTGGTCGACATTGGTAAATACAGATTACTCAATAAGGAAACAGAGTTGAGATTAAGGGTCAAAATTCATAGCTTAAGGCTCTTAGTTTGGGAGGCTTTAAATCCAGAAACTATGACGGGCAAGTTTCAAATAAGTACAACACTTCACCTTTTTTGACACTCGTTCATATATATACTATCTTTACTTATTAAAATTAAAAAATGAGTATGGTCAAGAAAATGCCAAGAAGAAAACCATATCTCCAGTTGAGACTTGGGACAAATTATTACAACAAACTATTGCAGAAAGTTACAGACTTAAATAATTTTGCTCATGCTTCAGTGACAAAAATATTGCTGACATGGCTTAACAAAATGCTAACAGTGATAATAACCAACACTTTGATATAAAACGTCCAGATGACGATCATGTTCCAAATACCATGGTTGTTAACCTTTGCGCACACATGGTTATATGCAGAGCATGATACTAGATATCAAGTCTACCTTATGGCTTATGTCAGTAAGTAAAGTGACAAACCATGTACGAAAATAACCAAACCAATAAAAGAAATATCATCACCATGGAACCTAAATCACCGCTGTCCTTTGTTTCACCTTAGCCTTCTCTGCGTCAATAATGGACTCCACAAGCTTAACTGAACTCTCCAACTTCCCTTCAGCATTCACAACCACGTAATCAAAATTCTTAACATGCTTCATCTCTTCTTTAGCCGTAGCAACCCTCACAAGCAATGTCTCCTTAGTCTCGGTCTTTCTATCGATCAACCTCTTGACAAGCTTACTCTCACTCTCAGCCACAAGGAAAATAAAAACAGCCGAATCCCCAAGGATCTTTCTCAATGTAGCTGCCCCTTGAATGTCAACTCTCAACACAATGTCATACCCTTTCCCCATGTAATCCCTGATTTGCTGTTTGGGTATCCCTTTATAATCACCATACACCAAAGCATACTCCAACAACTCATCTTTAGCCACCATCGCCAAGAATTCATCTTTGGTCACAAAAAAGTAATCTTGACCGTTGACCTCACCGGCCCTCATTGACCTGCTGGTTGCTGTCACAACAAAGTGAAGACTTTCTCGAACTTCTCTCAGTCTTTTTATCAAACAGTCCTTGCCCACCCCACTGGGCCCACTAATTACGATAATCAATGGTCTTGGAGGGGAAACCGGTGGGTTAGAACTGAAGGGGGTGCCAATGGAAGCTTCTAGAGCTCGGTAGAGTTCGAGTTTATCGGCGATTTCCGGGGCGGGGATTGGGACGGTGGAGGGTCTTCCTGTGTCGCGCATTTTGGGGTTTGAGGAGAAGAGTTTGAGGGTTGTGGGGTTTGGGGATTTGAGTGTCAGTTTGGGGAATGGGTTGAAAATTGGAAAAGGGGAAGTGGGATTTCTGTAGAGGAGGGGTAGGTTGAGGTTGGAATGGGAAATGGAGGTGCAGAGTCTGCGAAATAGCATTGGAGTGGGTTGGAGTGGCCGGTGGTTTGAGGATGGTGGAGTCTACGGCGCTGGACCTCTTATTTTTGTAAGTGATCCGCCCTTTTCTATTCAAGGCTTCCACGAGCGCTCTTGTAGAAATGAAGAAAGGGGGAAGGCCTTTGAAAGGGAACTCATTCTAAGGACCCAACATGGGACGACAGGAGTGTGTAAATTGAGAGTTTGAGACGCGCGCGCGCGGGGGGCTGCGGTTAAGTCCAAAGGTATAATTAACTAGCTTTTTAACGCGTGCTCAATTATCATCAACTAAATCAGACATAAACAAATAAAGAGGATAAAAAATCTTAAAAGATAAAATAAGAATAATCGGTTTATTAACAATTACACATAACTATATCACTAATCATTATAGATTCTAAAAAAATTCTTTATACAAACATTTGTTATCTTATTAGTTGGTTTTTCATTTTCACCGCATATCAATATCTAGGATTTTTCAAAAAGAGACCTATGTCTACATATAATTATTGACTTTGACACTTGTTAATTGTTATTATATGTGATACCAGCAATGGTAATTGTCTTATTTGGAACATAAAAGACAGTCTTACATGAAATGAAGTTAATGACAATTTTAGGATAAAAACATTTTCTCTAACACTCAAGCTTCCTTTCAAAAAATTTGTTTCAATAATATGATCCCTTAAGATTTATGATGCTTAGTCTTGTTCCATTACACAACCCAGCAAAGATGATTAATATTTCTCAATAGCATTACCGAACACCAATTTTAAGTCACAATTCACGAATTCGACAACCCGAACACTTTATACTATTCAAAAACTCGAATGTCTTAACAAACTTGAATTTTTTTCGTCCTAAAAATAAAATTTGAACTCAAATAAGTTCTTCATTTTGAATAATTACTTTTATTAAATTATTTTTTTATTTTATGAATAAATAAATTTATGGTTAGAAAATAAACTAAAATAAAAAATAACGAAATTATTTAAGTAACCCCAGTTTAAATTGTTTTTGTTTTATTGACTTCGTAACTATTATTTTTGTTCCATCAAATATTTTTATTTTACTAACATATTTTTGTTTTACTTTTTTATAAGAATTTTTTTAAAACTTTTGTTCCATAAATTATTTTATTTTACTAACCTCCGTATTAAATTATTTTTGTTTTGTTGATTATGTAACTTATATTTTTATATTGGCTTGTTCCATAAATTATTTTTATTTTACTAACCTCTTATATTTTTGTTTTCTTGACTCCGAAACTATTATTTTTATTTTAGTTACTATTTTTGTTGTTTAAAGAGAGAAAAATGTTTAAACGTAATTAAAAGAGAGGAGATGGTGGTAATGATAGAGAAAATATGAAGAATACAGGAGAGAGAAAAAATACAACCAGAAGAGAGAAGATAGGAGAGAAAAAGAATAGAATGGTAACTCAAAAGTCAAAAATTCAAAAGTGTGATTTTAGAGGGAGAAATATACCTTTGCCATTATAAATATATAGATTATTTGGTCCTTGGACTTGTTTTGAATATTTTGTTTGGTCCTAATATTTTTTAAAATATTAGTTTGGTCATATATGTTGTATTTTGTTATTAGATTCTTCCATTTCCCTGTTAATGTTTAAATTCTCGTCTAATAACAAAATGATAATATTTGACAGAAAATTAAACGTTAATGGGGAAAGTGAAGAATCTAACAGCAAAACATAACATGTAGAACCAAACTAATTTTTTAAAAATGTTAGGACTAAACAAAAAATTTGAAATAAATCGAAGGACCAAATAATTAATTAAACCAACTCCAAATATAGTGCAAACTTTGGGTAGTTATAAGGCCAAAATAGGTTTAATAAATAACTTAGTCCCTAAACTTAACAACCGTTCATATTTGTGTTTTCTAACTTGAACCCTCCTTGTTTTGGTACCTAAACTGTATATTTGGTCATACACTTCCTCCCTCAAGTGACGGCCGTCAGTTAAGAAGTTAAAAATTATGTGAAACGTCTCAAATACCCTTACTAAATGTTGATTGGGATTACATGTTGGAATTAGATGCTGAGTTGGGTATGTTTTAATAAATTAGGTTTAAATATTTTGTTTGAATATAAAGATAGAAGTTGTAATCTTTTATCTCTATGTTGTTTGAATACCAGATGTCTTTATTTCCTGCATCTATAACCATGAAGCAGACCTACAAAAGTCAAAGGAACAAGGTCCCCTTTATTTTCTTTTGGGTCCTGAGGATTAGCAACCTTTTGGGTCCCATACCTGCCTAACCTTGAGAGAACTCGGTCTCTCAGATTTTGGTGTGAACCTTAGCAAGCATTCTGGGGCCAGATGGCCTAAACAATTGTAAGAATGACAAAGATAAAAGTTCCATGGATGACTATGATCAGCTTTTTCTGTAGAGTGCTTATGACTTTCCTTCTTTCTAACAGCAGTCTTGGGTTCAGCTTGCTTGTTGACGGTAGGCTTAAGGGGTTTCTGATGAATCTTCCTTGATCTGTTGCCAGCAGACTTAGCCTTGGCTGGTCAGGTGTTAGCAAATTTAGGTGGATTCAACAGAATTCCTTTAAGTTTATTGTCTACAAGCTTGGGAGCCTTTGCCATTTCATAGACAAACTTGACAGGCACCAACAGAGATTTCGTTGGTTTACCGTTAGTAGACTTTGCTTTAGCAGAGTTGCTGCCAGCAGACTTTGATTTCTTTACTGTTCCTTTATCAAGCTTCTCATTAGAAGCGGTCTCTTTGGCTTTCCCTTTGTGAGCCTTGGGGTAAACATATGGTACACTTGTATAGTCAAGTCCATTTTTACCCTTGTTGTCGAAAGTCTGTTTGGAGAAGAAAGCATCATCGGCAGTCTTGGAGGTTCCACCTTTCTCTGTAACAGAAGAGCATGCAAGACTGGGCTCATCATTATAGCCTAAGCCTGATTTATCTCCACTTGGCTTTTGGCTAGAGAGGATTCCTTCAAATGTTTCCTTAGAGCTGTTCCAGGAGCCAATTGTCTTTTGCAGGTCAATTTTCTCCTGGTCTAGCCCTTTGATGTGCTCAGTCAAGCAATCAATTTTGTCACAAAGGAATTTGTTTTCTCCTTTTAGCTTAATACTCTCCTGATGACAGCTATTAAGAGTTTGAATCTCACCTGCCAGCTGAGATTTCTCAGCAGCAAGCTTTTCATAGTTTTTCGCGAGTTTTACATAAGCTACTCTGAAGGAGTTGAACTCCTCAAGCATTTCTTGATTCTCCTTGAGTAGTTCTTTCTTACTGAAGCTTTCACAGTTGATCTCACCTTTTACGAAGGGACTAGGTGAGATTTCGACTTCATGTTCAGAGTCATAGGTGGGACTTGATTCATGAGTTATTAAGCATATGGTGGTTTGCTCACAATCGTCCTCATCCTCTTCTGAATCTGTCTCAAACCATGTAGTAACATGTTTCTCTTCAATATCTTCAGCCAGCATACCTTTTTGTTTTTGAAATTTCTTATAAGGAGGCTTTCGGTATGCTTCAAATTTTGGCTTCGGGCATTTAGATGCAAAGTGACCAGGTTTTCTACAGTTATAACACACTAGCTCATTGTTAGATGAGCCTTCAGCAGATTTCTAAAAGGCTGCTGGTGTGTGTCCTTCCTTCCGTATCTTGCAAATTTTTTAAAGCGTTTAACAAACATGGAAAATTGTTCATCTAAAAGAAAATCATTTTCACTAGAGGAAGTAGAGGGGTTGTCTTTAACTGGAGTTACTTCTTGTACCGTGGCTGGTAAGCACAAAGTTTTGAACTGTTTGTCCTGCTCTAGAGCTTGACTAACTTCGAGCTCGTAAACCTTTAAACTTGCATAAAGACTACGAAGAGTCGTTTCATTTAAGTTTTTAGATTCCTTCATGGCGGTAGTCTTAACATGCCACATACTACCTAGAGAGCCTAAAAATCTCATGTTCATTTCCTTTTTGTCATAAGTTTTACCGAGAGAAAAACAATTATTTATTACCTTGCTGAAGCGATCGTATGCTTGTCTCAAGGTCTCCTTGGGATCCTTTTTGAAGGAGTCGAATTGTTGGATGAAGGTGTACTTTCTATTGTCTCTTGTATCTTGGTCTTCTTCCAAGTATTCGACAAGAGCTTCCCACATTTCTTTGGCAACCGTACACCGTATCACTTGTTGGTAAGTACTGGTGTCTAGTGAGCTTGTAATGATGTTAATGGCTTTACTGCCCAACTCTACTAGTTTTCTTTCGTTCTAAGTCCATTATTTTTCTTCTTTTGGAACTTCCGGAGGATTTCCACCAACAGATGCTAGAAGGTTTGCCTTCATTGGTACGTGATGTCCTTCTAGTACACACTTCCATAATCTGTTGTCAATAGAATTCATTAAACACATTATCTTATCCTTCCAAACATTGAAATGTCCTTTGTCCAATATTGGGACCTGGTTCGCGTTTGACGTAGGTAGCATGTAATGTTTTTGTGCCATTGGATCTTGTCTCTCAAAAGGTTAGTCTCGGAAAAACTAGTTTTCGAAGAGTTTAGCTCTGATACCAATTGTTAGTCCCAATGGGCACAATAATAAGCTAGAGGGGGGGTTGAATAGCTTATTAACATTTAAAACTTTTCGTAATAATTCCTAGAACAAGCACTTGCAATCTATTAAGAAGATTGAAGTAGCGAAAGACTTGTAAGGAAGACAGATCAAGTCTGCCGGTGAAGCACTATCGGAAGACTTAGCTGATTACTTGAGTTTGCTGCTAAAGGAATAAGTTAAAGAAATGAATGACAGTATAAAAACAGTAATCAACATATGAAGATTAACACAGGTGTTTTGAGATGGTTCGCACTATAATGAGTGCTACGTTCACCACCAAGGCAGTCAACCTTGGATTTAAATGTGCAATATATTTTCCACTAGTTCTATTACAGAAATATCCAATGAATCGTGTACAAAATATTTAACTTGTGTTTGGGGGTGGGGGAATTAAATATCTGGTAAAGCAGAATATTCAATGTGTAGAAGAATAGTAAGAATACAACAATAAGAAGTAAATGAATAAGAGTTGAAGCAGATTTTCTTGTTGTTGTTGAGGACTTTGATGATCAGTTAATGATCTCTTGAATGCACTGAGTATAAAGCTTGATGTTGTTGGATAGATTCAGAGCATTAATTTCTTCAGTCTTTAATGGCAGTACTTATAGCTGAGCATCCTTGAGACCGTTTGGAGAAGACGAAGTGAGTAACAACTCTATTAGGTTAATTTCATTAAAGGCTTGGAGCTGCCTTGTTAACTTCATCTTCAATCTGAGACTGATCAGGGTATGGAGAAGAGTAGGTGCAGCAACTGGCAGAAGGGAGACAATTAGAGTTGCAGACCTACAGTAATTGGTACAGTTTGGTTGTGTCAGACTGTGCACCTGCTCTGTCACATTCAGGAGGCGAAAGTCTTCATGCTTTTTCAGAAAAGCTAGAGGGGCGTGTCTAAGAAGTCAAGCGCTGATTCAAAGATGGATTCAATTCAAATTCACACTATTTAAAAGTTGAATTAAATAATCCATTTAAGCTTGATTCAAGGAAGGGCCTCATGCTTTCCTGGTGTAGACAAGGTCTGCCGCTGGAGGCTGCTTGAAGTCTGCTGGTGAAGCCTTCAGCCGAAGTCTTCCGATGAAACCTGTGAAGTCTAGAAAACTATTCTAAGGCAAAGTTCTATACACAGATGCCACACTAACTGGTACGCAACTCATTTAGCCACTAAGTATAGAACCTAATGTAATGAACGAACAAATGCAAATCAATATACAATGAGAAACAACAATTATACCTTGTTTAAATTGTTACATTATTATATGAGACTGTATTGGAGGATGCTTAACATTTTACTCATGAACCTTCGCATCCTTACGACGGAAGCTTTTGAAGCTAATTCAGAAGGCGCCCTGAATTGGGGGTCAAGGGATATTCGTTGTTGAACTAGGATTGATACAATGTAGGCTAGAAATTGACTAAACCTATTACCAGACAGATTGGACAGAAACGAAATGAATTTTCAAACAATGCAAATATGTACTCTTATGTGTTTTAACCACGATTGGGAAATGAGTGTGATAGAATGATTTTTAAATGTTGGCTTGTTTGTGTTAAGAGTGTGTTGTGGAAACGCTCTTCTTTTCGTTGTGAATTGATCTATAGGCAATCTCCGTTTTTTGCGATTTGTTATGAACGTTTGGTGTTTAAATTTCTTGTTGTGACCAAAAGCAAATAGTTTCGGTAGATAGATGTTTAGAGTGTCTTATGAATATGCTTTTGTGATAATTGACATGTTAAGGATTCATGTGGTTAATTAGTTAGTAGAATGGAATTTGTGAGTGCTTTTGTTTTGTGACTTAAGTATGAGTCAGGTTGGTTGTGATCTTTGTATGTTTGGTATAGATATAGTTGTTAGGAGACTTTGAGATTGAAGTTTGGGTTGATCATGTTGATATTTGGGTGTTACACTCGAAAATGAGAGACATTGTAGTCGTTATCTCAATGCATTTGATTGTTGGGTGTTGACCTAGCATAGGAGTGTGTTGTGGTTGAGAATTCGGGACGAATTCTTTTTAAGGAGGAGAGGATGTAATACCCTAGATTCTTGTATTCTTGACTTGTACTTGTCTACATACATTCATAATCATCATAAGTAGGTTTACTTAGCTCATGTGTATGCTTGGATACAATAGTATAGTCTTTGACATCATTTCCATGCTTGATTTCATCTTTATTGCATGTTTGTACTTTGGGAATTTGGTTGCATATGTATGTTAGATAATCATGTATAAGTGTTTGAGACTATTCATAATACTCTTAACATGTTTAGAGTCTTGTTTGAATGATTGTTGAATCGACAGTTCAATTGTCGGTTTGCTTCTCTTTGTTTCCCATCCTTGTGTGAGATGTTTGAGAGTGGTTTGAGTAGGTTTTGGGGGAGTTCCAGACCTGCTTTGAGTGAGGTTTAAACCTTGTTTGTTTCGGTTTTATGTTTGGGGTTTTTTGGGGTTGATTCATAGACCATTTGGCAGAAAATGGGACTTGCGGCCGCATTGGAAAGGACATTGCCCCCGCAAGAGATTCAAAGAGTTCACCAAATAGGCAGAAGAGGGATGCGACCACATGGTCTGGGAAGCATGCGACCGCATGCTTGTCAAGACAGCCCGCCCCTGTTTTGATTTCTAAACCAATTTGACTATCATATCCTTACTAAAACCTATTCTAATCATTTCCTAAACCTTCCGAATCATAATCCTATCCTAACTTGATTACTTAGTTCTAATGTTGTCTAAGTGTGCGTAATGGAGAAGATTAGCCACAAAAATTAGATTTTTACACACCACAACAATTGGACACTTGTCCCACCACCTATTTGACTTCAATATCACCACACATCAGTTCTAGACTTCCTCATTTGCTGCTTTCTTCTCAAAAAACGTGAGAGCGAGAGAGAGTTCCATGGAGATTGAGTGACATCTTGGTGGGTTTTCTTGGGATTCCATAGCTACTCTTGTTCATTCTTCAAGCCAAGACTGTAGAAAAGAAGCTCTTCTTAACCACTCTTTTTTCATCCGATTATAATTTCATTTTTCTTCCTTGTTTGAAGATAGAAAGTAAGTTACTATTTCTTTTCTTTTTGTTTCTTGACTCATTGACCCTAAGGAAAACAAACTACTTGCTATGTGTGGTCAATTAATGAGTACTTGTGATGCTTTTAATGCCTACATTATGTATCTTGGAGGTATGAACTTGTTAGATTCTATGAATAGGTTGATTTTCATGTGTAGTAAAGTAAGTTATTAAATTCTATTTTGTATATTTAGGGCTTGTGAGCATGCTAGATGAATATCTATCTTGGAATACATGCTTGAAATGTGATTATTGGCTCCAAATGACATGTGTTGATCTATGAATCATATTTCGGGGTTTTGTTGGGTATTTATAAATTAATTGGGTTACATAATATTGTTAACCTTGTAAACATAGTTATGAACATATGAGGGTTATGTTGCAAGTAGCTTCTATGCCCTAGAATTTACAAATTATAGAAATGACTCAACGGGGTTGACTATTGGATTAATATGAATATAGTGAAGTCCATATTGAAATCCTACGGAATTTGGAGTACGTTTGATGGAGGTTAAGCCTCCAAATATTTATTTAAGTGTATGAAGAACACTTGGGTAATAGAGACTTGAATTATTGCTCTAATGTGATTATGTGTGTTAGCTAGCAATGAAATGCGTAACTATGTGATTGTAGAGCAATTACCTACTTGGTTGGTTGAGTGCGCTCTTTCGTACTCCTTCATTATTTGAGCATTCGAGTATACATTGCATGTGATTGTGTTCGAGTCCAACTGGCATCGTCTTGTTTGAGTCTTTGGTAGGACGATGCATTGTCTTCACGAATTATGAGATTCGTGATTTCGATGGATCACCGTGTTGGGTTTACACATACCCTTACATCGATGGCTACGGTGGGGTGTACCCAAAAATTCTATAATAAAATAAAATAAATTTTATTAATGATAGTTGAATTTTCATTTTGGGCTTTCTTAAAATTATTTGGGACTAGTACACTTGAAATTGAGTGGGCTTGGTGTACATTATTAGTGGCTTAGTGTACCTTATTCGTTTATTTAGAGTTTTGGTTCAAACCATTAGAGTCTCTTTAATAATATGATAATAATAATAATAATAATAATTATTATTATTATTATTATAATAATAATAACAATAATAAATAATAACAATAATAATAATAACAATGATAATAATAATAATAATATAACTCGGCAGGCAGCCGCCTATAATTGGGAAGAGAGAGAGACGATCTGAAAGGGGGGGAAATCCATGGGATGAATGCATTAGCCAATTGGGTACATGTTCGATCAGAAGATGAAATGTTTTGACAACTGAGTATAAATACTCTTGCTGCCTTATGGGTTAAGACACCCATGGAAATCCAAACAAAAAAGGGGGGAGGGCTGATGTCCTACTATGAAAGAGAGAAAGCACTGCAAGAACGATCACGAACCAGATTGACGAAATTCTGGACGGGGGCAAGAAGATAGAAAGCCGATTAATCCAGACTTTGAAGGTAAACCCGTTAAATTAGATATTTAATCAGTAGATAGTATTTATATGGGTGAGTTGATGAACTCTATTTAAAACTCACCATTAAAATGGACATGGAGTTGGAAATAGGGGTGGCAAAATGGGTGTTATGGATAAATGGATAATAGGCTATTATCCATGGATAACCATAGATAATAGCCTATTATCCATTTATCCATAACACCCATTTTGCCACCCCTAGTTGGAAACCTACAAATTGGTTTGATTTGGCGAAAATACGGGTAGGGAGTTTTGTTTTTTCAATTGAAAAGAAAGAGAAAGAAAAAGAATTTTAACCTGTAATATATACTTTGTTATGGGTATATATGTGTGTGTGCGTATGCAGTGTTTTGTTTGTGTGTGTGCTGAGAGTTTCAAAAAGAGGGAAGTTGGGAAGTGAGGTTGACTGTGAGAGATGGAGTTGGGTTAGTAGGAGGAAGAAGAAATAAAATTAAAGTAAATAAAGGAGAGAGAGAAGTATTGTGGGTGTCTTGAAAGTCACAAGAGAAAAAAAAGAAAAAAAGTGTGATGATGGGAAGTGATGTTGACCGTGAGAAAGAGAGAATGAGGTGAGGAAATTAAAATAATGACAATAATAATAAAATGTGTAGAATAATAATAAAAGTATAGAGAATATGTTTGGTGGGTTAGTAAATTGGGTTATTTTATGAAGTGAGAATTTTGGTATTTTACTTTGTATTAACCTTAATAGGGGTTTATATATTAGAACATTGAGTTTATGTTATTGTACGTTGAATTTTAGATTTGGACAAGAGCGGTTAGCCTTCTTCCGGAATTGGTGATATGTGTTTCGTTGCATACCCGCTAATCAGGTAAGGGATTATACATATTTTAGATATTTGAACTCTTCATTCTAAATTGTTAGGTTTTTGCAAATTCTTTGACAATTACCTTTTTTTGAAACGTCTACCAACTTTGAGTTGGCATTTGAATTTGAATTTTGTTGTAACCGTTCTATTGTTACTCTAAATTGTAAATATCATTATATATCTCACGAATATTTAAATTCCTGTGAGATATTTTTGTGAAACCAAATTATCGTTGGTATATTATTTTGTTGAAATCTTACTATGATCACTAAGTTGAACAACCGGATAAAGTAACATTGTGATTTTGATCTTTTAATTAAGAATTATGCCACTTGGCCTGTGGCTTGGTTATCTGGATATACCATTGTGAACTGTGATTATTATTATATTGTAAATCGTTGTTTAAAAGAGGTCATGAGACCGCTTATGTGATCATGGTATCCGCAGGTAAGTCGTCGTCTCCAACTGGTATGGGACAGTTGGCGATGATTAGACCTCTCGCAAGTGCTTTTGTTATCTATAGCCTTCATATGAAATCTCGAGTTCTTTTGTGACATTTTGAAATGTGAAATTCGTCATCTTATTGTGATATTTCCGAATATTTTGAATATTGATTCCTTTTGAATACTTTATTTTTGATAAACTCTTCCCTAGATTTCGGAGGGGTTGTATAAGATCTTGCTGGGCATTGTTCGCTCATCCCTTCAAATCTTTTCCTTTTCCAGGTTTTTAATAAGTTGGACATCGTCAAGGACGACTCAAAGGATTATCTTTTGAATTTTCACAATTTTAGATTTTGGACAAGGATTGGTTAAATTTTTTGACTACAATTTTGTTTAAATCTATTGTTTTGAATTGTAATAAGTACTCAATGTTTCTATTTAATTAATAGTCCTTAAGAGATGATTTTGGAAATATTGTGATTTAGTATTTGTATTAGTGACGTGTCCAAGATTTTGGGAACGCAAATTGGTACAAAATTTTGGGGCGTTACAGTAGCTCATCATTGTTGTAGTAATAAACATGACCTTGATAGCTAATAAACTCAAGCGGGAAAATGTCTCGGGGACGTCGGTATCACGAAAAGGATATCGAGGGCACATTAATTGCACGTGTTTTGTAGGAGCTACACGACGGAAGCGGAATGGAAATCATATTCTACTTTATGTGAATTACTTTACGAACACTTGTGTGGAACAATGTTCTACGTGACTTATGATATGATTTTGCCTATGTTAATGATTATTTGATGAAATGTTATATTATGAAGATAACATGTTATACATATTTGGAATGGAAATCATATTCTCCTTTGTGTGATTTACTTTACAAGCACTTATGTGGAACAATGTTCTACGTGACTTATGATATGATTTGCCTATGACTATTTGATGAAATGTTATACTATGAAGATAACATGCTATATATTTTGTTTGAGCATAATGTCATGTCATGTAATTGCATTTTTAGTAGTTTACTAAGTCTTTATGACTTATTCTGTTTATTTTGTTTTCCTTGGATTCGAGTCGAGCTAGTGATTCGAATTAATCTGCCGAGTCTATGATAGTGCGCGTGTTTTTTTTTTTTTTTGAGAAAGTTTCTACTAGTATAACTAGTATAATGTTTTATAGTCTTTGCTTTTGGAAAGGACGAATGAGATGTGAAGTTATGTAAACTTTACTGTGGGTAGTAAGACTTGTTATTGTTTATTTCATACTTGTACTTGTAATGTTGGTACTTAATCTTTTGTGAGCTGACGAATGTTAGTTGAATCATGTTTATATAACTATATCATTTCCGTTCTATCTTGAGTATGTATTGTGTTTGTAGTTATGTTTGTATTCCGTCACGTTTAGCCGTGGAGTTTGTAGACTAGAGTTATAGAATTAGTTTAATGTTGGGTTCCAGTTGTAACGTCGTCGATAACTTGGTTTAATTATGTTATATGATTTCATATCAGGTGGTTTCATTGTACATCTAAAATGTTGCATCATGTGCTTTGAATTTTTGGACCGAGAGAAATAATATCTATTTGGTTGTCTTTTAGCTTAGAGTTTGTTAACTCGGGCGCCATTGCATTAATTACTTCTGCATTTGTGTTAGTTGTCGGTGTATCACTGTTATAGCCTTACCCTTTACTTGTTACATTGTGTTTGGCGGCACGACCTAGGGGTTTCGTGTTGGGGTCCGGGTCGGGTCGTCACGGCCGTGACTCAAATGGTTTTGGCCAAATCAGACTCTGCTGCTAACATGCATTGCTCTCTGCCCCATGACTAGGTTAAAGGGGACGTTCGATGCCTAAAATACATGAGTTTGTTCATAATCTGACCACTTTATCTCAATGTCAAGGTTGTTTCTCATTCTCAATTCTCAACTTGTTCAATTTCCCAACATCACAATTCACAATTAGGATACAATGGTTTATGAAGTAAAACCATTGTTACCTTCTAGTAATTTATTTACAATGCCCCATATTACTTATATTAAAAAACTCAATATATACCCGCACATCAACAATTTCTCACATAATAATGTCCAATTTAGACTTGGAAATTAACACGACATTATGGCTTATCAATAATCATCAATGTCACCACAATTATATCAAATCGCTCATGAAATTCATTTAAAGCTCAAGAACACATATGGACAACATATCATCTCAAAGCATCATGTAATCATCCAATTATCACTTCCAATAAATAGAAATTCATGACCGACAAACATACATAAGTAAGAATCTCTCTACCCCAAAGTGAAGACGTCAAGAAGTGGATACATGCAAAGTTGAATTGGTTCAAAATGTAGCTCTTGGTGAGAGAAACAACTTTAATGAAGAGGAAATCAGTAAATGAAGAACTTACAACCCCCAAAATCCAAGCTAGAACACCAAGAACGCCTTCCTATCTAATTCTCACCTCCAATGAGTGTGTTTGTGTGG